>JAXIVD010002254.1:2500-32288 GCA_036785275.1 Cancer borealis | reverse complement strand
TTTTTAAAGCCTTTGTGTGTGTGTGTGTGTGTGTGTGTGTGTGTGTGTGTGTGGTGTGTGTGTGTGTGTGTGTGTGTGTGTGTGTGTGTGTGTGTGTGTGTGTGTGTGTGTGTGTGCGTAGACGATAAGGTGTTATAGCCAACATTAGTTATAGTAATGACCACACTCGAAATAGAGACAGAAAGAAAATAACCCAGAGCTCACAATTACCATAATGCATCCACCTCTTACGCCATACATAAATACATCACCACAAACTTACAAGTGAGGCGTATGTGTTGCAAGAATGACAAGATGCAGTGGTGTGTGTCTAGCTACATGTGGTTATTATAATAGTGATGAAATGTATTTGTATGTTGATTTATACAGCTTACGAGGCACGTGCATTCATTGATTTCGAGACGAGGGAACGAGGATGGCATATTATAGAGGAATTTCCCGAAACTTAGACTCGTCAGTGACCTATCTTGCTCCTCCTGCTCTTGTCTTACTGATGAAAAAGAAAACGCTCTTTTTTTTGTTTTTCTCTCTCTCTCTCTCTCTCTCTCTCTCTCTCTCTCTCTCTCTCTCTCTCTCTCTCTCTCTCTCTCTCTCTCTCTCTCTCTCTCTCTCTCTCTCTCTCTCTCTCTCTCTCTCTCTCTCTCTCTCTCTCTCCCTCTCTCCCTCTCCTCCCTCTCTCTCTCTCTCTCTCTCTCTCTCTCTCTCTCTCTCTCTCTCTCTCTCTCTCTCTCTCTCTCTCTCTCTCTCTCTCAGCTTCACCTCAATGATTTCCTTCTTGACAATGTGCTGTGAACTATTTACATTGCCTTGCCCTGCCTCGCCTTCTTACTTCCTGATACTCAGAGTCATGCCGAGGAAATTTCAGAGGGAAAAGCTTCAAGATAACAAAAAGGGTGGATATGTAAATCGGCATGCGCCCTCTCGCAATTAATGACCATAACTGATATTATTAACTTAATTGGAAACGATACAAGTTGAGTATTTTGATGTGTTTTTAGTGTCTCGATCTGTTAGCCGAACCTTGATCTTGGCGACTTAAGCGATTTACGTCTTTTCATGTGGTTGATGGTGTTGGCGATGGTAACCCTGACGCAGTAAAGGGTGTTGTGTGTGAATGCTTGTTAGACTCTTTTCATCTCTCATAGTAATAAAGGATCAAGTTAGGAGACCACGGGAAGCCAAATGTCTGGAGAGCAGTAGCAGATCACGTTGTCCTGAACTGCTGCGGTGACTCCATGAAGAATGGCAAAACACCTATGTAGATAACACCAATCGTTCTTCGTATAGGATCCACTCCCACGCTACAAAAAAAATGTATTGTTAAATAGGTGAGGTTTTTTTCGTTCTGACGCTGAAACATTTTTACATTATAGTGCGATTCGGATACAGTAGGACAATTTATTTCGGGCATTCATCTGTAAAAACTACGAAATTATTATCTTCCATGAATGTTTTGTCAGCGTACGTACTTACATGAAAATATTATATATATGGTGTGGTGAGTTCTATACTTTTATCAGGAAAGTGAGGTGAGGAAACAGTGACTCAAGTACATTATATCCAATGGTATCACTAATAAACGTAGCGCAGAGCATTGCCAGACCGTGACAAGAAGAGGAGGAGGAGGAGGAGGAGGAGGAGGAGGAGGAGGAGGAAGAGGAGGAGGAGGAGTAGTAGTTCAAGTAGCAAAGCACTCAACACAAAACTGCAATCGAGTGTCAGGTGTCTTCGGATCAATGCTGGAGAATACGAGGGTGTTGTGAGTTAGTTCTCTCTCTCTCTCTCTCTCTCTCTCTCTCTCTCTCTCTCTCTCTCTCTCTCTCTCTCTCTCTCTCTCTCTCTCTCTCTCTCTCTCTCTCTCTCTTTCTCTCTCTCTCTCTCTCTTCTCTCTCTCTCTCTCTCTCTCTCTCTCTCTCTCTCTCTCTCTCTCTCTCTCCTCTCTCTCTCTCTCTCTCTCTCTCTCTCTCTCTCTCTTTTTATTTATTTTTTTATTTTATTTAAACTTTAGTAATATGCTGTATTGAGTGTTGGGACAGTACATGGACCTATGCTAAAGTTACTTTTGACATTAGTAACTATTCTAAAGCGTACTGTTATTACAGAAAATCGTACGGAATGAGGTGTACATGATTTTAAACACATATAATATGTATGTGCATAAATAAAGTTCAGTATCATCACATATTCTGAAGTATTTAAGGTGGGTGGAGACGTAACCACCTGTGTGTAGTCACCTTCATCTGCTGTGTTGACAGACGTGTTACGTCCACCACAGCAGTGAGGTCGTTCCACCACACCACAGCGGCGGAGGAGAAAGTTCGCTGGTGGGTGCTGGAGCGAGACCTCGGCACCTCCAAGAGGAGATCGTTACTCAGAACCGTCCTCGTACTGCGTTCAGATCTCCTCCAGGTAGCCCTTAGGTCCTCTCTCTCTCTCTCTCTCTCTCTCTCTCTCTCTCTCTCTCTCTCTCTCTCTCTCTCTCTCTCTCTCTCTCTCTCTCTCTCTCTCTCTCTCTCTCTCTCTCTCTTTAATTTTTTTTCTCGAAGCGGCAAGATATAAGCTGACTCATTTTTTTTTTCCCTTTACTTTTTGTCGCGTGTATGGTATCATGAAAAAGTTTGTCAGTGATGTCACGACTAATAGCAGCTGCTGAATGACGAACGCACGCCTAGATTTTTTTTTTTCCCTATTTTTTTCCTTCTTTTTTTCTTAGTCTGCGCTGACATGATGGAGTTTCAAGATGGGATCGTTCTCATTCCTTTTAATTTCCCCTTTTTATTCCTTGGCACTTCCTTTTGTTAAGCTACGCAAGGAAATATTTTACGCCAAAGCCTAGTTACCCCATTTCCGTCCCTCATTCATCATCATCATCATCATCATCATTATCATCATCATCATCATCATCATCATCATCATTATCTTGCTAGAAGTTCCTGTTAATGTTTTTTTCTTTTTTTCCTCAACATAAAACGATCAAAGTTTGAACATACAGACTGGTTTTGTTTGATTTTGTTCCTTGTTAATGTTTGTCAAGCGAGTAAAACCATTACAATCCTGGCAATCGAAGAAAATATTCATCACCTCTCAAGCTTTTCATTTATTTCTTAATTAATGTTTGACTTTTTTTCTTTCTTTTTTCCCTCCAAGCAGACACCACTAGCCTGCATATATTTAAAGACAGTACTAAGAAAAAATATAAACATTTATCAACATTTTCGTAAGCGCTCAAATTATGTCACGTTATTAGTTACCTCTATTTCGATACCCAGTCAGTCTCTCTTCGAAGCCTTTCAGTGACTATTACTACTACTACTACTACTACTACTACTACTACTACTACTACTAATAATAATAATAATAATAATAATAATAATAATAATAATAATAATAATAATAATAATGATAATAATAATAATAATACTGGAGATGCTGCTTCTTCCCCCCTTGCTTCACGTTTTACTAAGCAGCACGTGAGGAGGGTCAGGGATGCGAGTTAAGTGATTCATCTGTTTCTCAGCACTGTGCTGTATAAGTGACACGTGACATCAGCTTTGAGGGGCGTAAACCAGGCTGTTGTTGCATTAAGTGTTGAATTAGCTGTTTGGAACCTCTTAGAATGTCTATTTTGTTTCCTTCCTTGTGTTACTAATCCCTTTAAGAGACTCGGAAGTTAATTCTAGGATCTGTTGTGAGTAATGGCACTTTCGGGTTATATGTTTTGGCACCTTATTAATGATGAACCAGGATGGAAATGAACGAGTGAAAAAAAAAATCGCTGAGGTTATAGTTTGTGGTGATAGTGGTGGTTATTTAGTTTGGTCACTAGTCTGCCTGGGATCACAGTTCGTATCCCCTCGATAGTGTGGCGTCATGCAGTGTTCGTGAGGATATCATTGCATGGTTGGATGGATGACGTGGATGATACTTAAATGATAATGTGAGCCTTAGATAATGTGACAAGATTTTTTTTCGCAAGCTTTAACACTCTTCCACCACCTCCTACTCCTCCTCCTCTTCCTCTTCCTCTTCCTCCTTCTCCTGTGAAATGAAGTTGTGTGGGTGATGATAAAGAACTTTCAGTAATTTGGTGTCAGGAATAAGTGGCGTACGTCAGGATGTGTGTCAGCCTGTCAGTCAGTCAGTACTTGTAATAAGGGACATGACAGTTAAAAAAAACGAAGATAATAATTAGCTGTAGGGTGTAGTTCAAGTACTTCCGTATATTCTGGTGTGTTATCATTCACTATCAAACACTGAACGCTAAATTTCGAAACAGGAAATCTGATAATGGCAGTTTTGTTTTTTTCTCCTACACGCGAGTGGAAATGCTCCCTTAGTGCACGACAAGAGCGGGTATAAGTAAGTAAGTAATTGAAGTAACGCACCTCACGCACTCTAGATATTCTGGCTACTGTAAGATTGACTGACGTGTTGCCTATACGGGATAATTATAGTTAACTCTGACTTATAAATAATTACTCATATCCACGCTAACACATAAGCCGTCTGCGTCACTAGTTACTACTCTTCGTGAGTCACCTGCAAGGCTTACTAACCGTTACTGTAACCAATTTCGTAAGAGTGTGTGTGACCTTGAAAATCCGTCTGTCACAGGAGTGATCGTTACCTGAGAAACACACACACAGACTCTTGATGTTATACGTATTTCATATTAGCAGGAAGAAGAAAAAAACAAACAGTGTAATGAATAAGTTGATTAATTAATGAACGAGTAAAATGAATAATAAGTAGTGCGTAGAATCACAACAACAGCAATATCGTAACATTAATTTGAATGCAATGTAAGTTTACTATAGTTATTCATCTATTCTTCAAGCGTCCCTTTCAATTTCTTTTACAGACAATTAATTCATCACCATTCATCCGTCTTACAATCACACTCAATAATTCTTTCCGTCTCCCACACCGTTACAAAAGCACACACGCACACACAGTTCATTCATCACCATCCGTCCGTCATCACCAAAATGCGTACGTGACAACACACAGTAACATTAATATCACATAGTAAAGCCGGGGATTCCCCCTACAGCGTGCCATTGTTACGAAATGCTTCACATCAAATCTACGCCACTCTATAGCGTGCAGGCAAGCTCAATCCGGTGACGTCACTCCACTGCGCCTTCAGACATTTTTTTTTTAGTTGGTAATAATCATTCTGCCTCACGATTACCATTCGCACGTCACAGGGAGAGGAAGTGGAGGCTATAAAGGGATAAAGAAGGACATTGTGAGAATTGACAAGTAGGCATTATGTTGAAGGTTGAGAAACTTACTGAAATGTTTACAGAATAGTTAGTGTGTGTTTCGTGTTATGTTGCGATGCGTTACAAAAGTTAAAGTCAAGAAAGATGAAGAAATGAAGAGAGAGAGAGAGAGAGAGAGAGAGAGAGAGAGAGAGAGAGAGAGAGAGAGAGAGAGAGAGAGAGAGAGAGAGAGAGAGAGAGAGAGAGAGAGGTTAGGCCAGGGTTTCCCAAGAATTCTTTCCGCCGGAGAAAGTTTTGACGTTTTTGTGGGAAATTATGTAAATATAGAGACTGATTGACGGAAAATAGACGAAAACGTGCTTCTTCTTTTTTTTTTCTCTCTCTCTAAGGCCATTACATTATTAGAAATTTTAAAACACTTTTAACAAATAAAACAACATTACTACAACTTGTACTGACTCCGGTTCATAGTACAAAAAATAACATGTATATGAAAAAGACTTATTATGTGATATGTGTCCAGGAAATGTCACATCATTTAAGTCACTAACGAAGGGAAATGAAGGTTTATGACCCCCTGAAATTCTTCTTTGCCATTCTATCACATCTCGCGCTTCTCTCTCAGGACCACAACTTATGTATGTATGTATGTATGTATGTATGTAAGAATGCTGGTGGCGGAGGAAGCTGTAGAACCACGATGCTAAATGAATACTTGGAGAGGAAAGTGAGTAGCTACAAGAGACGTCTGGGTTTTTCATCTTCCTCAATTTTTCATCACTAGTTTCCGGGGATAGCATAATCGGTTTGGGGAAGGCGGAACCATCAATGACTGGTGATGTAAGTGTGACGTCAGAGGGCCAGGTCTTGCACGTATATAAAAGCCGCACCCGACACATTGCAGTCAGTCAGTCTTGAGACGGCAAAGTGAGCGGCCTTGCGAGTGATAACGTGGAGGAGAATCTGAAGATCTAAACAACTCACTCACACGCAGCTTCCCATTCTTCCATCTCGCTCTCTCAACATGTTCGGAAAAGTAAGTTTACGAGAAAAAAGAAAACCGTAGAAAATGGAAATATAATTGTGTTTTAAGTGTTGAGCGTTGCCGACCAATGGAAATTACATGGAAAAGGAAGTTATCGCAGAGAGAGAGAGAGAGAGAGAGAGAGAGAGAGAGAGAGAGAGAGAGAGAGAGAGAGAGTGTGTGTTTCGTTTCATTAATTTCCATTTCATTGACCTATTTCTCTGATTTACTACTTTACTGTTCATTATTTTCACACAATTTCATAATACTGTGGCATTACATTTCATTGCGATGGTGAATGGGGGAAGTTAGGGGTGGTGGTGGTGGTGATGACGCGGGCAATAATGTGTCTGATAGGGTGGAGGCAGGAGGCAGTGGTGGTGGTGGTGTAGATGATGGTGGTGGTGAAGGTGGTGGTGGTGGTGATGGTGGTGGTGTTGGTGGTGGTTGTGGTGATGGTAGTGGTTGTGGTGGTGATGGTAGTGGTCGGTGTGTTGTGTAATTTACAGACGTTGGGTCATAACTGTCTGAATCAGGGCCAGTACACACACACACACACACACACACACACACACACACACACACACACACACACACACACACACACACACACACACACACACACACACACACACACACACATAATGAGGGGAAGAAAATAACATGCATTTTCTACTTAATTTAATCTCGCTTTGATTAAAATTTTGCTTTCTTCCTTTTTTCCTCTTTCTTTTTCTTCTTCTTCTTCTTCTTCTTCTTCTTCTTCTTCTTCTTCTTTTCCCCCTCAATTCCACTAGTATATTTACAATGGATTTTCAACAGATGCAAACAATGGCAGCTGTGCTATTAGTGGTGATGGTGATTGTATTGAAGACTGGTGGTGGTGCAGCTGGTCCAGTATACCCACAGCACACCGCTTCTCCAGTCCAAAGCCAAGCCCTTCCTGGTGAGGCCAAGCAGCTGAGGCGGTGGAAACGTGCTCCCATCGTGGACTCCAGCTGCAAGGGTCAGTACAGCATGTACATCTGGAATAAACTGTACTTCGTGTGCGAGGACTGTACCAACATCTTCAGAACGGATGGATTCGAGGCTCAGTGCAGGTACGTATAGTTTGAGAGAGAGAGAGAGAGAGAGAGAGAGAGAGAGAGAGAGAGAGAGAGAGAGAGAGAGAGAGAGAGAGAGAGAGAGAGAGAGAGAGAGAGAGAGAGAAAAAAAAAATTCAGCCCCTTAGACTTTGAACAATGAAAACAATAAATATATAATAGGCTAAAGGTATGTCATTGAAGGCTGTGGTATAAATCATGTGACAGTTTTACGTTTATTTGGTCCTGGTCTTAATATAACACTTTGCTTTCCTCCCTCAGGCAAGGCTGCTTCGATACCGACATCTTCGCTAAATGCCTGCGTGAGTTGAGCAAAGACGTAAACGAGTATCAGATAATGGCCACTTCACTTCGGGGCTCCTAATGGACTACTTCAGCAAGGTTAGCAGCACTCACCTCGTTTATTGTAGAGGAAACGAAAGTGTATTGTGTATTAATATGACCTCCTATATACTGGTCCGTCAAGGTGAGGGTGTAGGAAGAGGTCATACTTAACATAATATCTCAGGAAGATATACAGTCTTCTCACAGTCGGGTTCAGGATATACAATACTTGTTTACTGCGGGGGAATTTCATGATCATTAACTTGTAGTGCGTATCGTGACACAATTATGTAACTAGGAAGACACACAGACATACTGGAGCCTTACTGACGACTTGATGGATATCCGTAACGCATATTATCTCAATTTCAGCAGATCCTGTCTATGGCGTGATTCTCCGTCGTCCTGGATCATGACCTGCGTTGGAGAAGGAGTGGATGTTGTTTGCCTTTCTGAAGCTTCCTTCTATACAAAGGCGTCACATCACACCCGACACGCTCTCCCTCGCCACTGAAGGTAAAGGCCTTGATACTGAAGAAAACTATTCCTATGAAGGCATCAGCCCTGCGGCCAAACAGTTACTTCCTAAGGGAACACCAATTGTGATACTTACTTGATTAGATTAAGGCAGCTTTTGATAGAATAGGTTATTTGGTTTATTTATTAACAACTATATATCAATGTTCTCCCTGATCTACCTTCGATTCTGATGATGCAAATTGGTAGTTTGTCATCTTCCTTGTCTTATAATCAGGTGTTTTTTCATTCTAGTTTATCATATTGTGTGTTTCTTGTGTATGTCCTCTCTCTTCTTTGTCAGCCTCAGGAGACATTAGTCAGAGTTGGGTGAGTTTATTGTTCTTTCAAACTACTCGTATCGTATGTAGACAAACTCTCCAGCTCATCCTTCGTCTCTATCATGTATACAAGACCATCCTCCCTTCTTGCCTCTGTATCGAGAAGCCTCGGCAAGGGCTCACACACTTGTTATGATTACACAATAAAAGTCATTACAGTATGAAAATACACTCACGTAAAGCTTACATGAGATACATGACGGTAGAAGGAAACACCTAGCTGGTGTTTCCCTCCCTTCCTTCCTCCCCTCTCCCCTCCAATCTCCATTACATCTCGGAACCAAGATCGAAACAAGGCTTTGGTCGGAACAGCCAATTAAACATCAATTATTCCCTCGGTGAAACTATTATTGTATTTATCAATGCATGTTGTTTGCGCTGCCTTTCATGGTAATGTATTCCACATTATATTGAAACTAATATATATTTAATGTATATGCATATATACATATATAGATATGTATAGATATGTGTATACATCGGATTCAGCCCGATTAAATTTTTTTGTAGTTTTCTGTAATGAAATTTTACCTCATATCGCTACACATTTGTATAATTTTTGTACCTTTTCCTGTAATGTAATGCCTGGACACGGTAGACAAAGTCTAATCCGAGAGATTTGTACACATGTGTTATGCTTTACAGTGTTGTAATGCAGACTCGTTATATCACCAATTAAGTAATCATGATATGAATAACCAACAAGTTGTATCCAAGATGAAAACACTGACATTTGTATGTATTGTAGTTTTATTCCTCTGTCCACTCCCCACCCCTCGGGAGGTCTGTAGGCGTGTGACGGAAGGGTATTTGTAGGGTAATCATCGAAGGACACTAACTAAACAAGCTATTCATGAAGGATGACAGTATCGAACGGTCCGAATTGTATGAATCCCGTGTTCATGAGCCTCAAACTCTCACTGTTGTTCTGAGCCTTGGCTGAGCAGCACGCGCCGGGCAGAGCTGTGCGGCGGTGGTACTGTGCAAACTGTGTCCGTAAGTACTTATTCAGCTTTTCTTTTGATTTTGTTGTATCATTTTCAGTCATTTGTAACCAATATTTCTTGTCAGTGGTTTTTCAAGCAACAATTAGGGATCATATGTTGTTAGATGTAAATTTGTGTGTGTAACTATTTCACGGGTGCCTCAAGGCTAACTATAGTGGCGCTGTGCTGGGGACAGTTATCCTGTGAGGGCTCAAGGAGGGCAGACCAGTTGCATAAGCGGCTGTGTCAAAATTTAGGTTAGTCTTCTACAACTTTTTAGTAAACTTGATCTGTTATGAAGCCGGTAGTTTAGCAGATGGTTATAGTAAATTGTTTCACGAGGGTATGGATGGAAAACAATTACATGGTCAACAATGAATCATTAATCATAATTCATAACGACACTTATACAAGGTTGTCACTCACTGCATCTCAACGTGAAAGCCGCACAAGGTGCTATAGTACCTTGTGTGGCCTTCACGTTGAGAGAGAGGTGGGGGGGAGTGAAGGCTAATGAGAATGAAGGAAGAAGAAATATAATTTAAGTAATTTATTTTATATCATATATAATTAAATTTACTGAAATAATCATGAAAATTATTATAAATATTGTTGTCTATTTTCCTTTAAAAAAAAAAAAAAAAAAAAAAAAAAAATTAGCAGTGTAAACCACCCGCTAAGGAAAAAAATTGTCAAGTCACCAGTCAGGGATTACTGGGAAGGGCTAAATATAATGAGGTATAGTATTAGCGAGCGTGTATGGTATTTGGTCCGATTTAGTAATAGATGTGGCATGCCGGCTAACATAACCTCACGTCCTCACTGAGGAAACTCAACACCTCCGAATCTCATGAAAATTGTTACAATGATGTTTTAGGTCATGCTGAACACGAATCTGGACTTATTTTCATCACTACTATAATATCAAACATTAAAAAAATATATAGAAAAAAATAAGATACAGGAAATACTTTCATTATTCCCGTTACCATCACCTCATATTCATTATTATTATTTTTATTATAATATTTATTCATCATTATGGTGATGGTGGTGGTGGTAGTGAGAGAACTTCTTACAACAATTTAATAGATAAAGATAATAATAATGGTTTATATTCTTTACTGACAAATGTGATTATTATTATTATTATTATTATTATTTTTATTACTATTATTGTGTCAGTGTGTGGCTGGCTGGGTAGAGCCTCGTCTGTGTGCTGAAAAGATCTGATCTGATCAACATATTTGCCTGCATTTCAATCTGCGTCAAATACAGTATAATACAATACCATTACATTGATTAATATCAATTTGATTTAAATAAAAAAACTAGAATTTTTAAAAATCTTTATTTACTTATTATAAATAACATACATATAAATATAAAAAACTTAATAAACAGTTATATACAGACGATAAAAGTAAAAATGAATAATCTAACACCACACTGCAATCTCATATCACACTACTTTAGTGAGTGTGCCGGTACACTCACATGGTGTCTCAGATTCAGTCTCAGGTTTATATTCACATGTTCATTTGTATTGAAAGAGGTATGCTAATGTTATATATATATGTGAGATGGTTACCAATGTACAGGGATGTATAAATACTTTTGCAGAGTCTGGACCCGAGGTGGAAAATCAGTAACTTTTAATCTGTATTTAATTGTTGCAGGTATGGAACGATGGCAAGGTGATGTTAAGGATTGCCTTGAGTCAACGCTGCACTTACAGGACAAACTAAGACCCATACGGAGGTGAACAGATGGCCTGACAGGCAGTAAGGTGCTGCTGGAGGTAACCAATAGCATCACTTTCCTTCATTAATAGTGTCCCATGCATTGAACAACTGATACGGCTGTATAATAATGAGGGTATAAAAAATTTAAATGAGTATATTTCATCTTATTTGTGTTAACTCCCATTTGCAAAGTTTTGATGAGGCTATTATCACAGGCAGGATATAATATACTCTGTTCCACTTTCCTATAAAAATTCTATAGAGCCATATTAGCTATTTATCACATATTGCAAAGCTTGTGTGATGCCATTCATTACTTCAAGGAAGATCTAACTGCCTCTCCACCCATCCCTATGCCTCATTACAAGCATTATTTTAGCAAGTAATGTCCAGGGTAATTCTTTAAGCATTCATTTTCAGTGAAAACCTGCAGAAGGCTGGCTTCACACGAGCGTTTCTTTCCCGTGCGAGAAAACTGACTGACTTAGAAATCCATTAAGTTGAATCAGATCCTTCACAGGGTGCCCACATAGCTAGATTCCCACGTGGCAGAGATTCACCCGCCTCTGCCACAGAGGAACCACAACTGCTGGGCGGGAAATAACTGTCCGTCTGAAGTGCCCCAGAGTCTTCAACAGTATTCTAGAAAGCTCATCGCCGTGGGGTTTATCAGTGCAGGCAACAGCTGAATCTCGGTCACGGAGGAATCTAGTCGCGCAGGCACTGTGTGAAGGGTTTCATGGAATTTAATTGTTTTCTCAGCCGTGAGATTTTCCTACGCAGGAAAAAAACGTTTGTGTGAAGCGAGCCTAAAAGTCCAGACACACTATGGTTTGTGCGCCGACTTCTGACGAGCCTCAGTGTAGGCACGCTAGACAATAGAGCCTCGCACACTGCGGCCACTATTAGTAGTTCATCTAAATTTGAAGTGGAAAGCCAAGGTGTCGTAGCACCACAGTCTGGGGAGATACAGGTCGTCTGTACCTGCTCCTGACTTCTGCGATGTTTTCCTCTCCTTCACCTCTCAGCGATACTGACCTCTCAATGTATGGAGTTTCTTCATAATCATTTCTGGTGTTAATACACAATTTACTGTACTCATGAGATGTTTTGTGAGTATATTAGAGAGTAGAGTCCTTCTTCTGTGTTTGAATAGCAAGCAACTGGCGGGCTTTGCGCGGGACTCACTCGTAGGAAATGCCCCCTGCCAGACTCTCAGGGCAAGCGCAGGATGACCCACTAATCGCTCCATATATGGTCATGGGATTCGTGAGCGCAATCAGAGGTCGGCGCACAAGCCCTAATGTGTCCGGGCCTTTACACACAGGTGAGGCATTGTGCTGCAGATGTACAATTACTGAATAACCTTGCACTCAACAGGCTACATTCAATACCATTGATGAATAATTGAATTCCCAAGTCAAGGATTCAGGTTATATTTTTGTTGAAATAGAAAAATTTAATTTTTACCACAAATGTATTTATTAATAGAGTAATTTTACTTGATAGATGCTTGGGAGGAGCCTTGGCAAGCATTACTTACTATCAATTGTCCACTCAATCCTGGGCTTGAGTGGACCTGAATCCAGCTTCTTCCAAAATCTCTGTGTTATAGTTAAGAAACACCTGTTGGGTTTGAGTCCTGTCACTTGCTGCATCTGTCAAGAGATGCTGCTGGGAGTGTGTATCTAATGGGTGTTGGGTAGCAGTCAAGTAGCCATCCTGCCTACCTAACTGAGTGTCTAGTGAAGGCTCAGTCTGACTCTGCTGGAACATGGAAGCTCCGGACTGTTGCAGGGGGTTTAAGTTAGGGCTCGGCTGTGCCCCTCCAACTGTTTCTTTAGGATGGGCGCCAGTGGGGGGGAGGGCACGACCAGGACCAGTCTGTTGGGGGAATGCGGTGTGGGTAGCCATGTGACGTGTCAGATATACTTCTTGCACATACACCTTGCTACACACAGGACACTGATGCACAGCTGGGTTCCGATGCTGCTGTTGATGCTGGCGAGTCTGATGGGCTGTCAGCTGCTGGTGATTGGCGAATTCCTGTGAGCACACACCACACTTCACTGCACTCTGACGCTCATGACTCTGCAAAAAAGGTAATATGTTTGTAGTCTGGTTTCATAGTGAAGTAATTTGAACCAAATATTATTGATTTTACATTATTATTTTTTATTTTTTATTAATTCTCCCTATACCCACAGGATGTCACCCACAGGATGTTAACGAACCACAGTCAAGACTCGACTCAATTCTCTCTCTCTCTCGCTCTCGCTCTCGCTCTCGCTCTCGCTCTCGCTCTCGCTCTCTCTCTCTCTCTCTCTCTCTCTCTCTCTCTCTCTCTCTCTCTCTCTCTCTCTCTCTCTCTCTCTCTCTCTCTCTCTCTCGTTATAAAACATAGGTAACTTCTGACTGCTATGTGTCTCTTCAGTAGACTCGGGGTCGCAAATTTCTTGTTGCAGATGGAACACGTAGGGAGCATTGGAGAAGTCTTGTTGCTTGCCGAGTTGTCATGGAGCCGTCGGTGTCGTCCCAAGGAATCCTGTGTTAAGAAGAGCCATCAACACCCTTCAATTCATTCTGTTCATTTCAGTAGTTGTACACATTAACTGATTAAAGATAAATAAGCAGTCTGAAGTTGTTCCTTAATGATAAAATATAGACAATACCAACGTGGGAGGGACGTCAACCTACCTGTGATGTAAACTGTCGGCCACAAAAAGAACACACCAGTTCCCCGGTGTGTGCCTTCATGTGTGCGCGCAGCTTGTACTTGGTGACGTAGGAGCGGCCACACACACTACACACCCACGGCCGGCTTCCTGCAACACAACAGTTCTCATAATTTGAAGCATCAACTCACGTTTTTGGTTATTAATTAGAGTATAAAACAACTAGCTTCTTAATCATCAAAAGTCCTCAGTAGATGGAGAGGCCCTTTGTATGGTTAGTTTTGAATGGTACCTGTGTGTTGAGCCTTGTGAGTATCACGGGTAAATTTCAAAGCAAAGGTCTGGCCACAAATATCACATGTGAAAGGCTTGTTGGTAGCATGGGTGGCCAGGTGGGCTTGCAGGGAACTCTTCAAACCAAACCCTCGCTGACACACATCTGGAAGGAGATAGTTTCCTCATTAAATGATTCTTACCAACTGTCTGACCATGGAAACAAGACATGGTAGCTGTAGCATAACAAACAAACTGTAGGGATATCCTTACAACAAGAGAACTGCTGTTGGTGGGCTGGTGTGTGGCAGGAGAGGCGGTGGTTGTGGAGGTAGGCTGGCCTGCTGAAGGTCTTGCTACAGCTAGTACAGCCCCACGGCCTCTCTCCTGTGTGGGTGCGATGGTGCTGCTTCAGTTTGAGCAGCCGGTTGAATACCTTGCCACACACAACACACTCCAGGCCCTTACTGCCACCCCCTCGCCGCACCTCGGTTGGCATCTGAAATAATTCTTCTCTTTATAATCAAAACCATTACATATCATAATGAGCCTTGAAAATAGTAACATTAGTAAGCAGATAGATGTAGCCTCCAAAAAGAAATGTTAATGACATGAATCAGGTAACAAACACGATGCTCTTTGCAAACTTACTCAAACTTAAGAATATTCCTCAATAAAAATACACTTACCTGCTGCAGTTGGTCCAAGTTGGTACAAGTGAGTGGAGCACCAGA
Source organism: Cancer borealis (assembly GCA_036785275.1). Classification (NCBI taxonomy): domain Eukaryota; kingdom Metazoa; phylum Arthropoda; class Malacostraca; order Decapoda; family Cancridae; genus Cancer; species Cancer borealis. The sequence continues at coordinate 17,339 of JAXIVD010002254.1, read as the reverse complement.
CTGAGATGCTGCTAAGCCCTGGTTCTGGCCCCTCTGGAGGTCAGTCAAGCCTTGTGCTGCCTGGAGGTCAGCTGGGTCCCGAGTACTATGAAGGGAGGCATCGGGAGGCTCAGGGCACGGGGGCACCAAGGACATCGGGGTTGGCTCTGAGGGTTCTCCATAGACCAGTGCAGCAGTAGGAGGAGCAACACTCACCACCACAGCAGCTGCACCACCTCCACTATTACCCCCAACACCGACACTAACACCAACACCAACACCACCGTCACTACTACTACCACCACCACCACCACCACTACCACAACCACCCCCAATACATCCTCCTCCTCCTCCTCCTCCTCCTCCAGGGTCCTCTCCACTGGTCATCTCATCTGAGGAGGATTCTGAACTTGTTACATCATCATCCTGGGGGTCTAGGTGGGCATGTTCTTCCAGAGGGTGGGGGAGGGTCATCTGGGGGGTCATCTGGAGGTGGTGGTCCTTGCTGGAGGTCATAGGGTCTTCCTGGGTGGCAGCGAAGGCTAAGCGAGCTGCAGCAGATGCCTCGGCCTCTCTAGCAGCTTGAGCGGCTCTCTCCACTGTAAAATTATATAACATTAGATGTGGCACACTTACGACACCTGGGATGCTCAAGTATTATTTTTCTATTAAGCCCTCGCCTCCCTACCGTCTTCTATGATGTGGCATAGCCTATTTTTGGTCTCCTAAAGCCACTCCTAATACCCACAGGAGAGCAGGAATGCCAGCCTTCCTCTCCTGCTTAGTTGTGAGGTTACATCTTGACTTACATCCAGTACATATTTTCAACTAGATGAACAAGGGTTACAATGTGAAAGGAGACAAGTTAATATTGTTTCTACCTGACTCAGGATTCCTATTCTGGACTTTCTCATGTATGTACATTACACCAATTACCAAAACTGCTATGGACACCTAAGAAAATATTAAAAAAAAGAAAAGAAGAAGAGAAATCAAAAGTAGTAGCAATGAGTTTCTAAAATCATTAAAAAAAAAGTGTACATATGTATGGAATTACAAGTGGTTATATGGTTTTGATGGCTGGCTTTTGTCTCCAAGTATGAACCTATAATCCACTTAAGAGGAAAAAAATGAGGACAATAATGATGATGATAAGATTAGGAAACATCTCAACACCAGGATGCATCTCACCTCTCTGCTTAAAGTTGATTCTGTCATCATCGTCACTAGAAGATGAGGAGGACGAGGATGAAGATGACGAGGTGCTGGAACTGGACGTGACGGAACTTGAATCATCGTCACTTTCCTCCTCTACATCCTCCTCCTCATCTTCCTCCTCCTCCTCCTCCTCTTCCTCATCATACTGGGTGAGGAGAGGAGGTGGTACTTGAGGGAAGGTGGGCTGGGGAGGGACATTCTGCACCCCCAAAAGATCTGAATTACTACACTTTTCCTTTAGTGGAAGAGAAAAGCCTTGAGAGGGAAGGACTGGTTGACTAATGTTGCTGTTGCTGTTGCTGCCGACTACTTGCTGTGAATTCTGAAGGAGAGGGTTACAGGTGTCTACTGTGCTGTCTTCCTGAGTGTTCTTAAAGCTATCTATTGTATTGTCTTCCCTCAAGCTGTCTACGTGTGCATTTTTGTAGCTGTCTATTGTGGTGGTGTCTTCCTTCCAGCTGTTCTCCTGTGTACTCTTATAACTGTCTATTGTAGTGTTTTCTCTCCAGCTGTCTTCACGGGTAGTATTCTTGTAGCTGTTCACTGTTGTGTCTTCCTTCCAGCTGTCTTTGTAGCTGTCAAGTGTAGTGTCTTTTCTCCAGCTGTCTTCTGTGGTGTTCTTGCAGCTGGCTAGTATGTTATCTTCCCTCCAGTTTGTCTCAGTAAAATTCTTGCAGCTGATGTCGTCTGTTATTTCCTCCTTGTTTTCTACCCTGCAGCTGTCTTGGGTTGCATTCTCATTCTCCTTCATTTGCAAGACATCCTTTAAGATCGTCTCCTGTAAGTCTTCTTTTCTCCAACATTCTTCTTTCAAATCTTTACTTGTGTCTTCTTCACTGTCTTCCTTCCTGTCTTCCTCTCTGGTGTCCTCTTCCTCATGGATAATCAAAGTGCAGCTGCTGTCCCCATCTAGACTCTCCTCACTCACCACAGCAGCTGCAACGTCCTCCCTCGGCACCTCACTCACCACAGCAGCTGCCACGTCCTCCCTCAGCACCTCACTCACCACAGTAGCTGCCACATCCTCCCTCGCCACCTCACTCACCACAGCAGCTGCCACGTCCTCCTTCGCCACCTCACTCACCACAGCAGCTGCCACGTCCTCCCTTGCCATCTCACTCACTGTGGGAGGACTAGTGACACAGGTTTCTAATGCATTTTTACTGCTACTGTCTTCACTACTTTTGATATCACTCCATGCATCTTTATTATTTCTACATGTTTCTCCATCACTTTCTTTCCCTTCCTCCTCCTCCTCCTCCTCCTCCTCCTCCTCTTCCTTTCCTTCCTTGTTTTCACTCACTGGTTCCTCCTCTCTTCCTTTCTCTTTACTGCTCTCGTCAATCTCGTCTCCATTATTTACCTGCTCCTCAACTTCATTTTCTTTACAATCTTTCATTTCTATTTCCATGTCAAAAGGATCAGAATTGTGGCTACTCCAGCTGCCTTGTTCACTAACTTCTTTCCTTTCTTCCTCCTCTTCCTCACAACTCATTTCCACTGCTTCCTCCTCCTTTTGTTCTTCCTCTTCAGAGCTCATGTCCATTTGCTCATGTTCTTCCTTTTCCTCTTCCTCTTCTTCTCCTCCTCCATCTCCTACTTCCTGCTCCTCCTCTTCTTCTCTTTCCTCTTCTTCTCCTTCATCTTCCACCTTCTCCTGGCCTTCATCTTTTGAGTGGTCTCCTTCCTCCATCTCTCCTTGGCCACAGTGAACCTTGCAGGCTCCTCGTTGTTGGCGTTCAGAGTCCTTCTCTCCCCTCTTGGTGAAGCATGAGTGAACCTGACAGCCTGGCCACACCCCCACCACACCCTTGGAGTCCTGCTGCGTTGGCTCCAGGCTGGCAGGGTCCTCAGTCTGGGGTGATGGTGAAGCCAGACAACACTCAGCCTCCTCAGAGCAGCAGTGTGGATCCTCGTCCCCTCCACTAACTGCTGCACCTTCTTCAGGGGACACAACCTCCCCTGGAGTAGCATCCTGGTACTCCTCCTCCTCTGGGGCACAGTCATCAGGGTACATCTGCTGGTTTTGGTGCTGCTCCTGCTGTTGGTCAGTGGAGGGGGAGGAAGCGGCAGTGCCCGCTGAGGAGGTAGAGGCAAGAAGGACGTAGCACTCTCCCCTCACCCAGCGCACCACTGTCCCAGAGGTGTAGCGGTGGATGTCAGTGTGCTGAGACTCTGGTAGGTGGGATGTGTCCCAACCACAACCACACCCTTCACCCAACACCTCATGTCCCAACTCTGCAAGTTTCTGGAATGAAAAACAATATATTTGAAAACGATGGAAATTACAAGTGTAATTGTTCACAAACACAGCAGCCTCACACATGGGAATTAATGAAAAATAACAGCCAAACTAGACTCAGCTATAGTCAAACCGGTCTATCTTGAGCTTTTTTGTGTGGCTAGTCTGATCCGCAGTGTTATTAGATCTTCCAAAAATTACTTATTCACGTCGTAAACAATTTCTTTTGTTTGGCTGTGCAGAACATGAGTGCGATGAAGGTGAACTTCCATAGCAGGCAAGTGACCTGAAATGACTGGGTGGGGCCAGTGGGTACATGAGCTACATTGCCAAGTGTAATGGAAGGTATACCAAGTCATTGTTTTACCCTCAAATCGCAAGCCATTAAGCCGTATTATAAAGATACATAACTTAAGAATAGTTCACGTAACAGCTAACACTATGAGGTCATCATCAGCCTGTTATCAATGAACGTGACACAATGTAGAAATCCCCTGAGAGCTCAAGATAGGCTGGTTTGACTGTAGTGGCTTATAAATAGATCAGAAATGGTTGTGCCTCAAGTTTGTAGTGCAATGATCCAGTCCCTCCCAGCTCACATTGCATATATTTACCTCCATGGCTTGGTCTAAATCAGTTTCTCAGTGTTTCACAAGAATCCAGTATTATATGATCATTGTACTTAAGGACACCTAAGCAAACACCTACTATTGAAGTTACCTTTTGTAGGGGCAGCATATCATGTGAAACTTAAAGAAACTGATCTGCTGTATACCTAAGCCATGAAGGGTGAATAAAAGGTTCGCTCCATGACCATGGTACACCCATCGCCTCTACCTTACTCACGTACACCTATCATTTCACTCGCTGACATTCTCTCTATGTGGCCAAACCATCTTAGGGTATTACGTTTGACCCTCTCAATCACTACACATTATGTCCATTCCTTCACCTCTACTACACATACTATATTTGTTACACATACACACTTTTATTACTTTCACCACCCATTCTCCTTCCTCCACAGGTTGCTCTCAGGTAACCCATATCCTCTAAGAGTCTAATAAGAGTAAATACCTTGGCGCTAAAGTTACCTTACTAAGCATACATCTGTAATAGACTTGTACTAAAATACTCGTCAATATTACAAACTTCAAAAATCTACAAATTCATTCAATTAAGAAATACTGAATATATGTTAACTCTCCAATTCAGTTTATTTTAGATATTTACTGAAAATTTAAGTCTTTTATAATCAACATTTTCAAGCCACCATACCCTGGCCAGGATGAGCAGGAGGGAGTGGAGGCCAAAGAGCAGGTTGCCATGGAAGTTGTCGTCCTCGCGCAGGTTGAGTGCCACGTTCTGAAGCACCACCTCCAGCCCCCATGAGTCCAGCACACCATCTGCTGCAGCCTGTCAACACCAGACACACTATTAATTCAACGCATACGGATTTCTGTAACATACTTCTGTCTTGCAATAAAAGAAAAAAGAAAGTCTCTCTCTCTCTTAGCACCAAATAAAACACCAAGGTTCCCTAACCTAACCTAATGTAAATTATGGTAAAAAATATATAAAAATAACTTGATTGAATACACAGAATTTTGTCAATTTTGAAAAAGCAAATATTGTTTCCATATTTTTGCCCTAGAATTGGTGGAGTGTGAAACTTAACAGTGACAGCTCTTTACAAAACTAAAACTTCCCTTATAAAAGATACTATATCTCCATTAGCATACGAGCTTACTAACCTAACTCTGACCCACAAACTTAACTATTTGGAACCTATGTCCTTAGAGTTCCAAAGAGTTGTTAATATAACCTAACAACCTTACCTACCAATCTAATATTACGGATCTTACGGGAAAGTACTACATATTGCTGTACTGTTCCTTCTGGCTCTATTAAACATACTTCCATTATCCTATACACCCATTGCACACCACAACCTAGTTAAGTATGGTTATAATAGTTAGTACAAACAGACTTACGGTAAAACACATGAAGGTTATCTAACCATCGAAATACGAGTTGTTAAGATGTAACTGCATAACATACGAACTTTATTTTCTGACAAGCTTAGAATAACAATAATCCTTGATATGAAACTAACCTGAGAAATAAAGACACACAAATCAAAACCCATTACCTCTGTACTTATACCTACCTATCAACCTCTTTCCATTCACAATATTTCTCGTCCCATTCACTTGTCACTAGGGGTTAAGTTAGGTTTCGTTTCATCCACTTTTCACTTCGTTACTCACCAGTCTCATTACTTCTTGGAATTGTTCAGACACTTCGATGAGAGTATGTAGAACGGTACCAGCCATGGCCACAGCAGCTGCATGCCTTAATTAATCCCTAAACTGTCTTCATGACCTCCACTTCCACCACCACCAACATGCTTCAGCTGATTGACTGAATTGACAATTTGACACTTCTTGGACCTGGACTTGGGTTGGAAGTCACCCTGTATTACATCCTATTTCGGCCCAGAATTAGGCAGACAACAGACATCAGCTGATCCTAGCAGACCATGGCTACCCTTAACACTATCCTACGTACAGCAATCAGGGTGAGATAATGAAGGGAGGATGACATTTATAAGTCAAATAATGCCATATAAAAGTAATGTTAGTCAAGGTATGGTCTTTGTGACTGTATTTAGCACTGCTGTTGAAGTGAAGTAAAGTATCCGGCAGCCTTGGATAAACCTTTCTATATATAACACTGTAATTATTCCCTTTCTGCAGTTCTAATGATGATTATTTCAGATGATGATGAATTAATTAAAAATATGAATGATATTAGGTGAAAGGTATTAGAAAAATCCGTAGAAATTAAATTCCACTGTTACCGTTGACCTTCATTCTTGTATATATCCTTGTTATTTTACTTTGAATTCTCTCCTGATGATTAGATGAACTTTGATGGTTGTTATGATTCACCATTCATTCCATTACTTGTTCGTTTCAATAACTAGACCTATTATGACTGCTTTGTATACACTCATTCCTATCACCTTCCAACTTGTTCTCGTCTCAGGTGAATCTCAAGGTCAGTTTTGATAATTTTTTAGAATCACAGAAGTCGCAATGTGATGGGTAATTTTTTTACTATTTTTTTTTTAATATATAAGTTTTGTTGATGTATCATTAGTAATTTTTTTAAAACCTAACCTAACTGCCACAATCTCATTACTATATTGTATCTCCTACACTTTCCTCATTGCCACATATAATAATCAATCTCTTATTAACTTTTTCTTCTTATTTTCACCTTCTTTTATGTTTTAATGATCATATCTGCGAGTGGTGACTTGTGAACATTTATTATATGAAAATATCTGAAATTAGTGATTTTTCGACTTAAACAATACCACAGTATCTTGTACATGTAATTCTTGAAATAATAATCAATTCTACTTCTTGGACGATAGACTTTCCATTTTTTTTTTTACTCATGCAAGGTTACACTTACACATGCCAATATCTTAATTATTATACTATTTCAAAAGTGCCATGGTTTGTTTTTTCACCTCATTATATGCCCAACTATCCTCTTTTGCATAGCTCTCATCTGCCCCTTTATGCTTCCATGCTTAAGATGGAGACATGGGTTTTGATTTAACTTAGTTCACATCTTCCATTGACTGGTCATTCAGGTGTACGATACTTTACTGGCAATCACTGCTTGTGGGGGAAATATGTTTGTACATATGGAATTGAGGCTCATATATATTTATCAATGACATTTCTTTACAGCCTGAGGCTCGGGCCTTGTGCACTGGGCTTAGAGCTATGTGCACAGAGGCCCCTAAACCACCCAAATCCAAAGCTGCTGCAACTAGTAAGCCTGCACCAGAGCCTGCAACATTGAAGTACTCCTCAGCAGCAACACCACCACCTCCCTCCCAACGTACGCTACTCAGCACAGTTGTGGGTGTGGGACGGACAGTGTAAAAAGGGTGTTGCACATGAGAAAGAATAATATAACTAACATGAGAGGTCACTAGGGTACACAGTGTAATGGAGTGTTTTAATTCACATTTTGGAAAACTGAACATTTAATAGAAAAGGAATAGGCTAGAATAGGAGTTTTTGAATTGTTGGTTGCACATCTTTGTGGTTGAATATGGATCCACAAAACATCCATACCAGAATATAATTGTTTGGTTAATGGTGATGCCATAGCAACTGAATGGGTGGATGACCTCACCAGGTCATCTTACAACTTAAGTAGAAGGCACTTGTTTGTCGGGGCGGGAGATGTTATACAGGATATTAGTTCATATTTGATCCTAATCCATGCAGTTAGTCACAGGCTGCTTGTTATTGTTGTGTTGGTACTTGGTAAACCATGACATTAATTAGAAGGGATGACTGTCTGTCTTTAGATTATATTGTGCAGAATGGGAATGGAAGCAAGACTTGTCCACCAATAATGAGAACAACCACTAATAAATGGTTGGCTAGATGGCCTTGAGTACAACACAGTTACTACATGGTTAACTTATCGAAAAAGCAAATAAAAGTAGGAAAATTGATAAAAACAGATAAGAAGGGAGTTCACATTCCACACAAAGACAAACACTCACCAGGTAATTCAACACATTAATATGATGTCCATTACACCTATTTTTTATTGGGATGTTGAACAAAGTGTGATAGACATTGTGAACTTTGATTAGAAAATGCAAGGATACCATTATTAACAAAAATATTGATATGGTTATGCACTTAATATTACAAGTTAAAGGATAAACGTGCCAGTAACAATAAACCTGATGTTTGTTGCAGCTGTGGGTCCCGGGGCAGACAAGAGTGGCTCTTATCCCAACACTGAGTACTACACCTACAACAAGACCAGCTACTATGACTTGGAAGCAGAGATGGCTCCTGATCGCATCCCACAGCCAACAGCCGAAAATGGTCACTTTTGAACCATTGTGGTTCTGTATACATACATCATAGTAATTGTCATGAGTTATATGTTACTCAAGGACAAACATGTTTTATTATGTATTTGATTAGATGATGTACGTAAGATACATTATCTGTACTTAGTGGCGGGTGTAAATATTACACATAAGATTTATATATATAGTTTCATTTTCCTTGTGACACATTTACCTGTGAACAGTATACAAGACCGAAGGGTGCTGGGGGGATGTGTAGCCATAGGTCTAGCATTGCAAGACTGTTAAAGATATGGCATTTGGGGACAGGAGTGTTGGTGGCGACATGAGTTTGAGTCAAGGGATTGGGTGTGGACTCCTTGTTCCAGGTGTTGTCTGGCTTTCTCCACCCCACCGAGCCACCCACCTTCCCATCTGAAGGATGAGGAGAGATCAGAGCATGACAATCAAAATATAGTAAAAACATCATAAATAAGCTTGCGATGTAATGATCAAATTAATGTAGATAGTTTTGCATCCTCCGAGACGTTTGTATTACTGCTTCAGTGGTTGATACGATGATGAATAATGATGATTAAGAGTTACTCAATGTAGGCTAATATAGACTTCTACCACCATGAAACTGTCGTGAGCCTGGATCGAATTCATCACCTTTCAGCCTCGAGCCTGGCACCGATTCACTACAATCATGCAACTATCCGCCCTCAACTATGATGCAAAGAAACTAATTATGAATAACTTATGAATAATGTGTTGTTTCCCACTACTGTGCCAAAGTAATCTCTCCCACACTCACGGACTGAGAAAATCTGCAGCAGTTGCCAGTTGTCTCGCCAAGGTCGGGTGAAGGCAGGCTACGCGGCTGATACATTCGTGGCCTTGCAAGTCGTTACTCAGGATAAAGGCTGCAAGGAACATTAGGTCGTCTCTGCTCACCCATGGCCACTCGTTATCGGTAGTCACAGCTCGTCCAAATGCCACTCCGTTACTCAGAGCATATAATACCACCAGCACCACAGCCTGTCATGGGAAGAACGATATTACAGTACGGGGTTCACTGCAGCATGTGCCGGAAGGAAGGGTTGAGAAGGTGGTTTGGTTAGCTACTCTTCACTATGATTAAATTGCTGCTTTTTTTTATTTTATTAGAAGGTATAAGCTCAAACTACTGCCGCTATCGTTGTATTTTATACTGCTTTCCCTTAATTTATGATACATTTATATCCACTGTTGAGTTTGTCGGTGAATCTAACCTTAAGGGCGAGGAGAAGGAAGATATTGTTGTAATTGATTGTTACGACTGTTGACTGAGTGTGTGTGGTTGATGTCTCCGCTGCTGACACCGCTGACGCTGACACCATCAAGGCTGCCGCGGCCACCACCACCAAACGCATCTTGTCCAGCTGACTGTGGATGACAGAAGAGTGTTAATGAATTGGACTGTATAGAAAAATGTGTGTGGTTGAGGAATACTTACATATATTTGTTCTTTGCTAGCAGGTGAAAAAGTACTACTGGCCAATATAGGTACTATATGTAGATACTTAGATAGTAGATCATAGCCTACCTACTTCGCAGTTTTCCATTGTTCATATTGAGGAAATACAGCTTCTCCCTGGACATAACCTACTTTTCAGTGGCTAGCGGATAACATTGTTACATGCTTCTCTCTCCCATGATGAATGAGGTCATGAATGAATCACTGCCTCATACGCTTCCCTACAATTTTTTTTTTCGTACCCATACCACTACATCTATAAGCAATACTATAACTAATATCCACAACCATTAAAGTCTTCTTATGATTGCAAATATTCCTAAAACCAAACGATGGATCTATAAACATGCTTCTTCACTTGTTTCCTTTCAGCACCAATTACATTCTTGCACATCTCGGTATTTCCTTCTCTCAACAGGATCATTACGACGTATGCATTTGTTTCTTTCAGATGCCCAAAACACCACCATTTCATAGTTACTTTTAATGGCCACGCACTTCCTGTCTCACTATTCACTTAATACTATTGGATGTTATCTTCATCATTATGTTCCTCAATATTTTCACCATACTCCTCTTGCACCCGACTTCCAACAATCACCACAGATGTATCAATGTTTCTGACTAACACCTGCAGCAGCAACACACAAAACTGACCTCCAACTACCTTTACACTATACTCACCATTTATCTATTCTCCTGCTGCTGCCTGTTCATTCTCGTCTCGTGCTGTCCTCTCGTTCAACAACCTCCCTTTACAGAACCTTCTCCTCATATGCTTACATTACTATAGGGTTTTACAGTTTGGGAGAATATTGAAGTCAGCATCTTTCATGTCCACATTCATGTTTAAATATTAGCCTCATAAGAATAACAAGGAGAGAAAACTGCATGTAACTCCCAACATAATTGTCGTACTGAAACATTAACTAGACTCATGAAAGTAACGAACTGCTAATTGTCTCATCATTACGGGTTTCGAGACAGGTTCGTTTGAATTATAAAGATAAGAGAAAAAGAGAGTAAGAAAGAAAGAAAGAAAAAAAAAGCCTGCAGCTGTTGTGCGGAAGTCATCAGTGGCTAATGCTCTCATTGTGGATAACAAGATACAATCCTAGAAAAAAAAAATGAAAGAAAAAAAATGATGATTCACAGTATCATCTCGGTCATCAATGTTCCGCTGCGCACACTGACTCAAAGCTTCTGCGTGCATGTCTGTTTGTTATAGTATATGCGTTTATTTCTGTAATGTGTAAGTGGAAACAATAAAGCCTCACAGGAGTATATACATGGTTTTACTAACATGGAGTAGATTCCTGTGCCATAATCTTTTACAATTTTTCTTACAACCAGTTAACCATATAGTGCGTGCGCTGTACAAATCACGTTACATGCATACAATCTACTGTGGCTACCGTACCGTACATACCTTCCTCTTATCTCCTACAACAAAGACTATTTTCAAAAAGCATACCTTGCCTAATTCCATGAACCCACATTCAACAACTTTTAACTTGACACCGTATACACAAACTGTCTCCCTTCATTTACAAACCTTGACAACACTAAAAAAATACACCAAATGATGAGTTGGATAACTATTTGCAAGGCTATAGATATCACTCACTCATTCACTCCTTCACTCACTCACTCACTCAGGCGGTGTGCAGGGCGTCGGAAGCCTAGCCTGGCGTGCGTGACAGAGGCCTCTCCACTGGTCCTCCACCGCCCTTTATCCTGAGTTTATACCTGGAGCTGTGACGTCATGCATCTCCGTGACATACTCGTCCAGCCAGGCACGCAAGGGAGGGACTCACTCTCAATAGTAAATGTAACTTGTAACTTATAACTAATTCTAATGCCGATTCTTATACCAAAAACATGCAGTGATGATTTAATTAAGCATTTAAAACTTTCTCCCTCTCGCACTTTCTCTCAAAATACATGGTTTGTCACTATTATATACATTGAAAATCACCCCCCTCGTCCCCGTGCGATATGAGTTGCTACGTCATAATGTTGTTTGAGACGTCACGATGTAGGTAGTGATCGCAAGTGACGTTGCGATGTGGGTGAAGGAGCTCGCTGGTACCTGACTCCTTTGTGGACATAATGACCGGTTGTTTTCGTGTCCTGGAGAAACCCTACACTCACTCACCTAAGATACCGTTCACTTCCCAGACATTCATTTTTTTTCTTCTCTCTCTCTCTCTCCCACACACAAAAACAACAACAACAACAACACATAATAACACTAACAACGAAGAATGCAACAAATGAATAAATAAATAAATAGACTAATAAATAAACATAATGGATACATAAATTTTGTTTGATTTGGCAGGAACGGATTCAAAGATTTCTGTACGCAGAGTGGAAGGAGGGAGGTGGAAGAAAGTGGAGGAGGAGGCGGTGAGAAGGAGGTCGTTTCTAATAGGTTAATATTTTCTGCTTGGGGATCACTCCACCTTCAGCTGCATGATGGATGGATGGATGGCATGCAGGTGAATGGATCTCATCATTATGCATGAAAGTGGTGATGATGTGTGGTGTGCCGCAAGGGAGCATCATTTTCACTCACCTTCACCGTAAGTTTCACCGTCAGTATTACCGTCAGTCTCACCGTCAGCGTCTCCGTTAGTATTATCGTCAGTCTCACCGTCAATATCTCCTTCAGCGTTTCCATCATTATTATCGTGAGCGTTTCCGTCAGCGGCTCCGTCAGTCTCACTCAGTGTCTCCGTCAGAATCACCGTCAGCGTCTCCATCAGTATTATCGTCAGCGTCTTCATCAGTATTACCGTCAGCGTCTCCGTCAGTATTACCGTCAGCGTCTTCATCAGTATTACCGTCAGCGTCTCCGTCAGTATTACCGTCAGCGTCTCCGTCATCATCCCCGTCAGCGTCTCCATCAGTATTATCGTCAGCGTCTCCGTCAGTATTACCGTCAGCGTCTCCGTCAGTATTGCCGTCAGCGTCTCCGTCAGTATTACCATCAGCGTCTCCATCAGTATTATCGTCAGCGTCTCCGTCAGTCTCACTCAGCGTCTCCGTCAGTATTACCGTCAGCGTATCCGTCAGTATTGCCGTCAGCGTATCCGTCAGTATTACCGTCAGCGTCTCCGTCAGTATTACCGTCAGCGTATCCGTCAGTATTGCCGTCAGCGTATCCATCAATATTACCGTCAGCATCTCCATCAGTATTACCGTCAGCGTCTCCGTCAGTCTCACCGTCAGCGGCTCCGTCAGTCTCACTCAGCGTCTCCGTCAGTATTGCCGTCAGCGTCTCCGTCAGTATTATCGTCAGCGTCTCCGTCAGTCTCACCGTCAACGGCTCCGTCAGTCTCACTCAGCGTCTCCGTCAGTATTGCCGTCAGCGTCTCCGTCAGTATTACCGTCAGCGTCTCCGTCAGTATTACCGTCAGCGTCTCCGTCAGTATTACCGTCAGCGTCTCCGTCAGTATTACCGTCAGCGTCTCCGTCAATATTACCGTCAGTGTCTCCGTCAATATTATCGTCAGCGTCTTTTGCCACACCAACTGTCAGCGTCCCTTTGAGCATCTCCGTCAGTACCAACGTCAGCATTACAGTCAGCGTCTCCGTCAGGATTAGCGTCAGCGTCTCCATCAGTATGAACAGTATTATCGTAAGGCTGTCACCGTCACCGTCCTTATCCCGTCAGCGTCAGTGTCATTATCCTATCAGCGTCACCATCATTATCACTATCAGCGTCTCGAGTCGACTTTGCTGACTTGCTCCAGAAGGCACCAACACCACTACCACCATCACCATCACCACCACCACCACCACTACTACCACCACCACCACCACGCCTCCATCATTCACGCCCTCTGAACCAAACCCGACGGTGGATAAAAAGAAAATACATACTTTTAGTTTTTCTACGTAAAATGGATCCAGTTTTACAAGAATCATAATGTTCGTGAAAGTACAGTTAATCTTAATACCGTGAGGGGCGACTCTAATAATGGTTTTCTCTACCTCCTCCCGCAGAAAATTTTGATTCCGCTCCTGAATAGCGACAAACAGTTTATTCACGATGGATAAATGTACTTGAATGGATGAATGGATGAATGGATGAGAGGAAAAAAATCGAAAAAAATATATTATCGACACCCCAATAAGATGAAAGATGCGATACGTTACCAGAAGGAACAAAACTACTAGTGACTGGATACAAGTGGAGATATTGGTGCCGGTGAAACGCTACCTACAGGTGGGAGGCTACAGGTGCCGGTGGAACACTACAGATGGAGTTAGTAGCACGAGTAGAAAACTTCAGATACCAGTGGATGTCTGGCTACAGGTCGGGCAGGACAGGGCACGAGTATTGTTCGCAGGAGTGGTGAAATCCGTTATCTGTGACGTCGACGAGGCGCCCCAGTTGTTCTTGGTAGTGGACAGGCACCCACCTAAAGAGAGGAGGCAAGACGTGCGTGAGAAGGTTACACAAACATTGGGCGTAATGGTCTTGAGGGAGTAAGTTAACGCAAGGAGTAAGGGAAGGCTTAGGGAGAGAGATGGGGAGGATCTGGAGTAGTGCGAAGGGGCGTGAGGAAAGGGACTGGGGAGTTAAGAGTGAGGTCTGAAGGAGTAAGAATTATTGAACTTCAGGAAAGGCGGGGGATGAATACAAAACTCTCTCATATTTCCTTCCAGCATCAATGTGTAAAGTTTCATGATGTAAGGCAGGTACAGTTCACAGAGAGCGTTGTGCTGTCTATACAATGTGATCTGTATATATAATGACTGTTATGGCATTACCTAGAGAAGAACGGGGTCAAGGCGTTGGGCAAGGCGAGGTAGCGAGCTGATCTCTCCGGGGCAAGGCAGACAACACGCTCCAGGCAAGACTCGTCCCCACTCGTCTCCCCCAGCAGCCACGTCAACAGCAGCATTGAGTCCTGAAACACGGGATTCAATGCAGCATGAGTACTCCGACGGGAAGCTGTCTATT
>JAXIVD010002253.1:43324-64195 GCA_036785275.1 Cancer borealis | reverse complement strand
TGCTTTACATTCTCTTTTATTATGTTTTTATACAATATTTGTTATTTATAAATACATTTTTCTTATTTAAAAATACGTAACAAAAAATTGGGTGGTATTTTGGGGGCTGGAACGAATTAATGGCATTTCAATTAATTTCAATGGGGAAAATTGATTTGATATACGAGCAAATTGAGTTACGAGCTCGGTCACGGAACGAATTAAACTCGTAAGTCAAGGTTCCACTGTACTAATTTTTGATAAGCTTGTTTCAGTTCTATGATAATTTTTCTTCATAGTTTCCTTCTTTTTCTATGTATTCATCTTTTTAATAAATGATGATAATCTTATTTCAGTTCCACAATCACTTACCTTCATAATTTCTTTCTTTTTCTGTGTATTTTTCTTTTTGTTAAATTTTGACAATCATATTTTGGTTCTATAATCATTGCTTTTCATATTTTCTTTCTTTTTCTATGTTTTTATCTTATTACAGAATTTTGACAATCCCCATTTCAGTTCTATAATCAATACTTTTCATAATTTCCTTCTTTTTCTTGCATTAATTCTTTGTACTTAATTTCTGACAATCCTATTTCCTTTTTACAATCACTGGTCTTCATAATTTCTTTCTTTTCCTTGTATTAATCTTTTAACTAAATCTTAACAATCCTATCTCAGTTCTACAATCACTGTTAGGTAATCGTATTAACTTATAAATGTCCTTTCTGAAATTAGATGCGAGTTAATCCCAATACAAAAAAATATATATATGTATCGCCAGAGCATGTAAGAACGACAAACTAAATTTCCCGACAGTAATAAAAGCGAAATGTAACTAATTATCATTGTCCTAACTAACCTAACGAAGAAACGAGGTACAATAATAATAATTAGGTATAACATTTACATATAACCGTTTCGTCTTGTATCTGACGGAAAAACGAAGAAAATTAAACTTGATATAAGATTTGCAAATACCATAATAAACATATATATAACAAAAATTCATAACAAACACTTACCGCTTCTATCTTAATCCCTTCCTTTCATCACCCTTGCCTTTCTTCCTTCCTTTACTTCCTGTCACTGTTCTTCTCTTTCCTTTCGTCTCTTCCACCACCGTCCAAATTCTTGCGTCCCTATAAATCATTTGTTATTTTTAATCATACACTTACATTCCTACCACTATACACTAACATCTCCATAATTCAAACCCGTATAATCCAAATTTTCGGATAATTCAACCTTGTCTGGGGATTACTAGAAGGGACGGACAGATACCCGGGACTGACCTTAGTTCAATAGGTACTCGCGTTATTTTCCGTAATACCTTTTAAGTGGAGCGGCAAGTCTGGATTATACTGGATATCAGTACCAGTGTTTTTATTTATTTTATTTTTATTTTTAGCACTTGAGACCGAGGTGGTGAAGGAGGACTCGAGGCCGCTCTTCACACCCTCCTTCACTTCCACCTCAAACTGTTCCACGAGAGAAACTGAATCCAATTGCGATCATCGATGAGATCTGGAAGTAATAATAATCAAATAATTTGGACTTTCGGCTAATTTGACCCCAGTGTAAACCCATTAGGTCGAATTATAGAGATTATAGTGTATTAATTTACCTTTCATTAACACTATACAATCATAAATTACATCACACTACATTAATCAACACATAAACCTCACTCTACACACACACACACACACACATACACAATTAAACAAAACAAAAAAACAGAACATCATAATATAACAATAACACAATACTAACATAATTATCCCCACTTATGACACGCGATAATTAATTTAACACAGCCATATAAATATAAACACACATACAAAACCCATAACAAGTATCTATTATAAGTTCTAAAGTATTGCATTTCCACCTCGGTAAGTGAAATAATAATGCAATGCAGCTGGAGACATAAATTACCTGGCCCAGCGGAGGGTAGACAGGTATTAATGAGTGTACACCTGTTGATTAATGGTACCTAAACACACACATCCTTGCCACCCACGTACACCTGTAGGATTAAGACTGTAGGATTGAAGGATTATAAGGATTGTAGATTTATAGAATTAAGGTGTTGAAAAATATTATAAGATAGAATGATTATAGGATTGGATTGTAGGATTGAAGGATTTTAGGCTTGTAGGATTATTAAATTTGTAGGATTGAAGGATTGAAATTGTAGGATTGAAAGATAGAATTGAAGGATTATCCATTTTTTTGCTCTTTCTTTTCTGTTTTATCTAAATTGTCTTGTATATATATTCTTAATTATTTGCATTATCTTCTATTCCTCTATTTCACATGATTTTTATTCTTTTCATCTTTCCTTATTACCACATTCCTATCAATTTCCTTCATTTACCTAACTTTGCCTTTTTTCTTATTTATTGATCTATTCTATTCCTCTATTGTACACGTTACTTATACTCTGTCATCTATTATTTCTTATTATCACTATATACTATCGATCTATTCTTTCCTTTATTAATTCCTCTATTTCACATCTAAGTTATCATCTATTTATCTCTATTTACTTCTATTTATCATGTCATCTATCCTTCCTTATTATCATCTACTTATACAACTTTCTTTATTAACCTTATCCTGTATTCACTATCATTTACCTTATCTTTCTTTCAATCTTACCATTCAGTCACTAATATCAACCTTATCCTCTATCTCTAACCTAACCTAACTTTCAAACACACATTCTCTGTAACACTAATAACCTAACCTATATTTACTTCCTTTATCAACCTTAACCTTTATCCACGATTATCAACCTAATCCTCTCTTCCTTAACACCTTCCTTGCTTCTATTCCTTTCCTTTCACCTTGCAAACACGATCTTTCCTTCCCTTCCTAGCAGATGGCCTCACACCGGCATGAAATTACTATAATGTTCACCTAAAACGCTTCATCTCTTCACTTTCACACTCCCACACGCAGCAAGACCTCGAAAAGTGAAACCAAAGCTGGAGATATTAGAGACCAAAGATTAGAGAGCCTTTCACCCTCCTTCATCATCATTATTATGGTTTCGTTAACATTGATGTGTTCATTTTTTTTTTTCTTTTCTTTGATGTATCCTTTTTTTCTCTCTATCTGTTTTGACTTTATTAATGGTTGCGTGAGTTTGTTTTGTTATCGTGGTATTTATTTTCTTGTTTGTTTTGGGAATATTTTTGGTTGGCTTCTTGTGCAAAAAAAAGGTATTATTTTACATCTTCACCATTACGCTCTAGAGAATTCAGGGTTTTATTTATACATTACCTGTTGGATTTTGAGAAGGTTTTCTTAATCACATTTCCGTCGCAAATTCTTAGTATTGTGAGATTTCTGAAAAATAAAGAAAAGAAAATTTTACCCAAAAAAATCGTTTCGTAGCTAGTGGGTTTTTTTTTTCTTTCTCTCATATATAAATCATACGAGAAAGCCTAACCAACACTTAAGAACATAAGAATATAAGATATAAGGAGACTGCAAGAGGCCAGGGACAAGGAGCTGCCTCGTGTAGGGCATTATGACCACGAGGCAGCTCATTGTCCCCCATCCTTGGAATAATCCAATATTTAGCCATCCCACCTGGCATCCCTATCCATACTCTGATCCAATTTAAAGCTAGCTACTGACTCACCACTTACTACGTGTCCATCTAATGACGAATAGGAAAGATTGTAAGATGGGATAAAACCGAAGCCAAGTATACATATCTATTTACATCCATATCACATTATCTGAAGTAGTTTAATATAATTAAGTTATATTCTTACTTACCTTAGATAAAGACGATTTCAGTTATGTGATCAGCTATTTACCATGGTTGAAAATGGTCTTACGGTGTGTGTTTGTAATTGTACTCCAAAAACTGTACTCGACTGTCCTACAAATTATGACGAAAAGATGGCGGTTACAGCGACGCTAGTGGATGTTAGATCGGATGGTAAGTGTACAGACTTTGAAAAAGATGAACAAACAATGAAATCTTATCATAAGCACAACGTATCGATAATTCTATCTTCAATAACCATAAACTGGATTATATTAAGCGAAAATCAGCACGAATTACATACTTTAGAGGCGAAACTAAACGGAAAATAACAGGTGGGGGAGACCGAGAGACACAAGAAGAAGAGGAGGCGAACAAGAGAAGCTGACATTTTCCAGCGCATTCAGCCCTTTAAACATCATCATTAAACACAGGAAACAGGCTAAATGGAGGGTTAATTAGGGGTTACATGTGAATAGTTATACAAGTGAAAGTGTCTTGTATTGCACAGACGGCTAAGGAGTCACCAGAGAAAGCATGTAAGTACCCCAAGTTTGTTGTGCTATGTAACTGCAGCCTTCCAACATGAAATAATACCACCCACACTATTAACTTTTGTCATAATGAAAGTGTCCATAAATCTCCAGCCTTGTAATTACCTTGGGCTTAATGGCTTTGCGCAGAGCCTAGTCTAACCCGTTCAGTGTCGTCTTTTTTTTCTTCTCCCTTCTCCTACGGTTCTCCTCTTCCTCTTCCTCTTCGTTATACGTGGCCGTGTGTGGGTCTGTTATCCATTTTCTTTTTGCTTGTATGTGTGTACTGGAGGAACTATTATAAGTATTAGTGGTCGTTCTTAGACAGCAGGTCGTTGTAATAAAGATGAGAATGACTAGAGATATGTACAGAGAAAGACAGAAGACACATAACTCCTTCTTTCTCCCTCCCTCCCTCCTTCTATCTCTCTCACACACACATACACACGCACCGTCTCATTATAGACTTAATCTGTCACCTCACTGAAGATGATGAGTGTTCTTGGACAGGTGGGTAATTTAAGAGACTCATAACTCATTCTGCAAGACCGTGAAATAACACAAGGGCATATATAGCGGCAAACAGACAGACAGGCAGATAGACAGAACTGGGCTTCCATCCTTACTGTAAATACACCATCTCAATGCAGTCTTTGTTTTGTTTTGCTTCTCTCTCACTCTTTCTTTCTATCTTTCCCTTGCTGATTAATCTCCTCTCTCTCTCTCTCTCTCTCTCTCTCTCTCTCTCTCTCTCTCTCTCTCTCTCTCTCTCTCTCTCTCTCTCTCTCTCTCTCTCTCCTTTTTTGTTATATCTCCCTTGCTGTTTCGTTTCCTTCTCTTTCTCTCCCTCCCCTTCTCTCCCTTGCTATTTCGTTCCTTCACTCTCTCTCCCCTTCCTTCCCTTCTATCTTTCTTTCCCTTGCTGTTTTGTCTCCTCTCCCTCTCTCTTTCTCTCTCCCTCTATGTGCTTCCCTGCTTGCCAGCTCAAAGGCAGATGGAATAATCTTTGAGTAATGTTCAATGTTGTTATCAGGTTTGGGTCATAAACATTTCACCAAGACGTAAGTTGCTATAAAAGAATCAAGTTACTCAAGAAAAACAAAGGAGAGATGGGCAGTAGTCAGACAGGCAGACAGACAAGCCATGCATAGAGCTAGTAGTAGTAGCAGTAGTAGTAGTAGTTATAGTAGTAGTAGTAGTAGCTAATACACCACCACCACCACCACCACTACCACAACCAGTACCACGAAAATACCGTTACCACCACCGCTACCACCACCATCGCCTTTCTCCGACAGCTCAAAAACTAACCTTCTAACGCATTATTTATGACCTTATCGCCCTCAACGTCAGTCAAAATTACTTGTAGCTAGCTAGTAAGAGGAGTGAGAGAAGCAATGAGACGATAAGTTACTCTGAATATTGTCCAGTTCCTTCTCTTAGTAATACATTGAGGCGTGGAGCAAATATCTACTATCAGATGTAAGGTGAATGCGGCGAGTGGGAAGTATTAGTTGATCGAAGCCTGTCATTATGTTCTTTAGCTAATGGATAACTTGGGGTCTAATAGCATCGTTCAAGGTAGAAAGCTATAAAGTGCGTGATTAGCTGGAGATAGAAGAGGTCTTACATGAGGTTTGGTTAATAATTTAAAGCCTAGTCTAACACACACACACACACACACACACACACACACACACACACACCATGCTCCTTCTCTCTCCCTCCCTTACCTCCCTTCCAAGCCGTTCGATTCGCAAAATGTTCCACCGTGTTTAATATCCGCTGTGGTGGTGGTGGTGATGGTGGTGCTGTGAGGTTTGTGATAACAGCTGCTGTGGGATGGAAGCCAAGACACACAGCATGAAGGGGAGGTAGATATTGGAAATATCATTGCAGCATCTGATAGATCTAATTAAACTCTACAACTGTAATTATGAATATTTGTTCTATGACCGATAATTACGCAATAAAATTAAAGCGTATATTTTTTCCTAAACAATTTCCTCGTTTTTTCCATAGCTATTAGAGATATTGGAAATATCATTGCAGCATCTGATAGACCTAATTAAACTCTACAACTGTAATTATGAATATTTGTTCTATGACTGATAATTACGCAGTAAAATTAAACCGTATATTTTTTCCCAAACAATTTCCTCGTTTTCTCGATAGCTATTAGAGATATTGGAAATATCATTGCAGCATCTGATAGACCTGATTAAACTATACATCTGTAATTATAGACCTAATTAAACTCTACATCTGTAATTATGAATATTTGTTCTATGACCGATAATTACGCAATAAAATTAAACCGTATATTTTTTCAAAAATAATTTCCTCCTTTTCTCGAAAGCTATTAGAGATATTGGAAATATCATTGCAGCATCTGATAGACCTAATTAAACTCTACAACTGTAATTATGAATATTTGTTCCATGACCGATAATTACGCAATAAAATTAAACCGTATATTTTTTCCAAAACAATTTCCTCGTTTTCTCGATAGCTATTAGAGATATTGGAAATATCATTGCAGCATCTGATAGACCTAATTAAACTCTACAACTGTAATTATGAATATTTGTTCTATGACCGATAATTACGCAATAAAATTAAAGCGTATATTTTTTCCCAAACAATTTCCTCGTTTTCTCGATAGCTATTAGAGATATTGGAAATATCATTGCAGCATCTGATAGACCTAATTAAACTCTTCAACTGTAATTATGAATATTTGTTTTATGACTGATAATTACGCAGAAAAATTAAACCGTATATTTTTTCCAAAACAATTTAATCTTTTTCTCGAAAGCTATTAGAGATATTGGAAATATCATTGCAGCATTTGATGGGCCTAATTAAACTCTACAACGGTAATTATGAATATTTGTTCTATGACCGATAATTACGCAATAAAATTAAACCGTATATTTTTTCCAAAATAATTTCCTCCTTTTCTCGAAAGCTATTAGAGATATTGGAAATATCATTGCAGCATCTGATAGATCTAATTAAACTCTACAACTGTAATTATGAATATTTGTTCTATGACCGATAATTACGCAATAAAATTAAAGCGTATATTTTTTCCTAAACAATTTCCTCGTTTTTTCCATAGCTATTAGAGATATTGGAAATATCATTGCAGCATCTGATAGACCTAATTAAACATCTGTCACACATTCGTCATTCACTTTCAAAACTTTCACATCTTCACTCTCAATCATGCTCTCCCCTCTCATGAATCTGTACCACTCACGCCCACCTTCCAAACCCTTCTCTTTCAGAGATTGAATTGTACTCCTCTCACACTTCACTTTCGCATCTCTAATCTTTCTCTTCGTCATCCGCTGCTGATTCACATACGCTGCCCATGCACTCTGGTACTTCACTTCCGCTTCCTCACTTTCATGCCTCTTTTTCTTCAGCCACCTACACTCCCTGTTCAAGTATTTTCGCCGTCTCCTTGCTTCTTTGATATCCTCATTCCACCAAGGCTTATTCTTCCTTTTTTTCCCACTCATCCTAACAAACCCTATCTCACTCACACCTGCACTCCTTACATTACCTATCAACCTATCATTCAGCTCATCCACATCCTGTGCACTTTCGGCATTCCACATTTTTTCACTCAAACATACCTGAAAATTCTCCCAGTTGGCATCTCTCAGTCTCCACTTCCTCTTTTTTTCCTTCACTTTCACCTCATTTTTGCTACCTAACATGCAGTCCACTATAAGCATATTGTGATCAGATACAACATCAATCACTCCGTCCTCATCTATCCACATCCGAGCCACACTTTCACGCATCTTTCCATTCACCAACACATAATCAATCGCAGACTCCTGGTTCCTTGCACTCCATGTCACTCGTCCACCGTCTCGTTAAGGTTTTCTAAGTTCATCTCATCTATAAACTCGGCAAGCATCTCACCATTCCGATTCATTCGCTCACCTAACATACCCAAATGTGCATTCATATCTCCCATAACTATCACTTTCTCTCCAGCATACTTTCTCACAAGCCTCCTCAGTACATCATACTTCATTCCATTTTCTCTAACTGCTCTTTCACCCTCCACTGTCATGTACACCACAGCCACCACAAAACTCTCACGCCTATCATGCTCTCCTGCACACTCCACTCTCAAAGCTAAAATGTCTTCACTCATGGCACTGCTTCCTACATCTAACTCTTCTACTTTAAGGTTACTTTCCTTTCTATGAAGGAAAGCTACCCCTCCTCCTAGTCTCTCCTGTTTCCTACGTCCCTTTCCTATCATCACGTACTCGTTGCCATCCACCCGCACGTCGTCCCTCAGGTGTGTCTCGGTCACACCAACTACATCAAACTTCCATTCATTTAACTCCTTACATACATTCTCAAGCTTACCAACTCCCCATCCTCTCACATTCACACAACCAAACTTCAAACAATTTCTCGCCTGGTAGTTGTCTTCTCTTCCTCGTCTTGCTTCCATCCTCAGTCGTTCCGGAACGTTCAGTCCACGTCCACACAACACACAGACCGCGCCTTCACCCACTCACGTAGCCTTCGTTCCATCCTTGCATTCCCAGCATCATTCAAGTGTATACCGTCTCTTGCGAACATTCGGTCGTCGTCGAGGGCTCTGTCAAGGTCGAGGAAGCTCACGTTTCCGGACTTCTCCTTCATCCACTTCACCTTCATCCGCGTGACTTCCTCGAAGATCCTCTTGTTGGTTGCTCTTCGCAGTCTCTCGTATGTCACGTCCTCTCGTGGTCGTCGTAGCACTCCCACCACAGCCACACTCATCTTCTTTCCTTCAACAGCCTTTACTGCATCCACTACTTCTCTCACAGTCCCTTCCACACCAATCCTCTTCAAGTCGTTTCCTCCTCCTTGCACAACTAGCATTCCATCTTCCATTCCTTGGGTGACTTCCTTTACTTTTTCCTTCACATCGTGGATGCGAGCACCCGGTAGGCTGGTGCAGCTACTGCCAAGCAGAGAGCACTTCACGTGGGCAGGAGCGTGACGGATCATGCGAGTGAGAGGGAGAGAGAGGGTATCCAGGTGTATATAATTCCAACCTCTCAATATGGATAGTTGTGATTAATGACGGAACACACTGATTAAATCTCTCTCTCTCTCTCTCTCTCTCTCTCTCTCTCTCTCTCTCTCTCTCTCTCTCTCTCTCTCTCTCTCTCTCTCTCTCTCTCTCTCTCTCTCTCTCTCTCTCTCTCTCTTTCTCTCTCAGCACGTTACCTTTTTGTCACTTCTGCAGCATAGAAATGTAATGTTATGCTGCATCTCGGCCTTCAGTTACTCACAAGATGTCACAGTGAGCCGAGGTGTGTGACCAATGAGACAGATGGCTTAACGTGAGCTGGGTGGAGGAGGTTAGTGAATGGATGGTGACTGGCACTCGTACCATTCTCCAATTGCCTCCTCAGTAAAAAAAAAAAATCTGAATTGTTTCCTTTTAATGTGTTTTCATTGAATATTTTTATGGTCTGGTGCGGCGAGTCGTCGTATGATCTGTCACCTGCATGACTGAGGTGTTTCGTCACTATCAACGCAGACTGGACGTGCGCGCTACCCCACATTTGTTTCAGGCGCAGAGAGAGAGAGAGAGAGAGAGAGAGAGAGAGAGAGAGAGAGAGAGAGAGAGAGAGAGAGAGAATATTAATCTTTTTTTTAACACTAAAAGGGCACCGGCCAAGGGAAAATAAAAGCACGTTAAAAAAAAATCCCGCTTGTCGCCAGACCCTGCAAAGAAGACAGTAGGAGAAATGAAGCAAAGGGTGGAGATTCAGTAAACATTAGAGATGTCTTGACACTCCTCTTTTGAAAGAGTTTAAGTCATTGGCAAGTAGAAAAACAGACAAAGTAAGAGAGTTTCAGAGTTTATCAGTGTAAGGGGTGGAAGAGTGAAGATTCTGGTTAACTCTTGTATTAGAAAAATGGAAAGAATAAGGATGAGAAGTAGAAAGTCTTGTGCAGCGAGGCCGCAGGAGCATGTGGGTGATCTTAGGCCACTCGGCGGTATTAGCAAAGAAAAATGGCCAGCACTCAGAACCCTGAGCTGGTATACCCGATCGCTATCCACTAGGCCACCGCCTCCCCAATATTTATATAATTTGGCGTCAATCACTGCAAAATTTAGAATTACCGGTGTCTAGCAGAGTAAAATAACTTGTTGCTTAATCTAGAAGCGAGATGCGTGTGGCGGGAACTGCATTGTGACGTTCAAATTGTCTCAATACATATATATATATATATATATATATATATATATATATATATATATATATATATATATATATATATATATATATATATATATATATTCTTGCAGTGCATCTCAAAACAAGCGCGATTAGTGATAGATGAAGCTCAGAGGTCAACAAGTACAACAGGGATAGACCAATTATTTAACCACTAACGGCATCGTAAGGGAATATAATGCCCCTCCCCCCACGACTATAATAATTTCTACCTATACTGAAGACACTCCTGAACACGTGACTTTGATCAGCCCTTATTCGATGTAGTTATTAGGAAGAGTATGACGATAAGACCGAAGGGGTGAGGGATACAGCTTGCCTTAGGATTTCCGAAGATAAGGATGGCTGTACTCCTGACCATGGTGGCGGTGCGGATGGTGCGTCCGTGGTGGTGTTGAAGGAAGGCTGCCTTGCAGTGTGCAGGTGCTGCCCCAGCTCGCTCGTTATATCTGTCCAGGAAAAAAAGTTGTAGCAATGAGTTTTGGTTGAAGGTTGAAAAAAAAAATCTTATTTATGTGTGTGTGTGTGTGTGTGTGTGTGTGTGTGTGTGTGTGTGTGTGTGTACATTTTTTCTTACCTCACAGAAACTATTATAGATTGTCTTTTGCGTGCATATATACTTTGTAAACACACACACACAAAAAAAAAAAAAACTATACAAACGCACACACATACAAACAGACATATGTGATAAGACCAATATTACATTTGTAGGGAATAATAAAACTTTATCATGCTTTTCCTTCTTAGCAGTCATTAGATACTTCATGACTGCTAAAGACAAGCAAGATAAGCTTTTATTTTTACCCCACTACTGTTACGGTGGAATTATCACGTGTGTGTGTGTGTGTGTGTGTGTGTGTGTGTGTGTGTGTGTGTGTGTCTGTGTGTGTCTGTCTGTCTGTCTGTCTGTCTGTGTGTGTGTGTGTGTGTGTGTGTGTGTGTGTGTATGTGTGTGTGTGTGTGTGTGTGTGTGTGCGCGTGTGTATGTGTGTGTGTGTGTGTGTGTCTGTCTGTCTGTCTGTCTGTCTGTCTGTCTGTCTGTCTGTCTGTCTGTCTGTCTCTGTCTGTCTGTCTGCCTGTCTGCCTGCCTGCCTGCCTGCCTGTCTGTCTGTCTGTCTGTCTGTCTGTGTCTGTCTGTCTGTCTGTCTGTCTGTCTGTCTGTCTGTGTCTGTCTGTCTGTCTGTCTGTCTGTCTGTCTGTCTGCCTGCCTGCCTGCCTGCCTGCCTGTCTGTCTGTCTGTCTGTCTGTCTGTCTGTCTGTCTGTCTGTCTGTCTGTGTGTGTGGGGGGGGGGGCACGCCTGTACACTTCAATACCCTTCTTACGTCGTCTCGTCTGTTCTCATTTCCAGTTTTGCCAAGTATTTTCATTATTCATATATGTGTTTTATGTGTTGAGTTACCCCTCTTTGCTAGAGTGTAAGGCACTTGAAAATATTTTACTATATCATTTCTATGAATAGGCTTCATATTCGTAAGTATTATTATTATTATCATTACTATAATTATTAACAATCGGTAATTTTGTTAGAAAATTGCAAATATATGGAAAAACTAGAAACTTAAAAATAAACGGCTCTCAAAACGGCTCTCGAGAAAGATCCGGCTCTTCTCGTTCATCTGGAAGAGCCGGCTCTATGAACCGATTCGTTCACGAGCGCCCATCACTAGCGGCCATCTTCCCGTGTGTCCCTATATGCGTGTTGACTATATGTAATGGAAGAAATAAGATCGTCATCATATCTTACAGTAGTCATTAGGCTTGTGAAGTGTCGTTAAATAAGGATAATTGATGTAGTTATGGAGTCACGTGTGGACACAAGCCAGAGGGATAGAAGCTTATATTTATTTTATTTTATTTGTTATGTGATGGTTACTTGTACTACTCTATCTTCAGTTGGCATTAGTGTAATGTTGTATGCCTTTGTAATGCCTTCCTAATGCCTCGAGGAGGCATTAGGAAGGGAATAACATGTCGAAGGAATAAATTGTGATGAGGTGAAATATATTAAGTTATAGCCATGATATATGGTAAATATTAGTAAGACGACCTATTCGATATCTCCTAATCTTTATAATGGACTGCAAATTCAACATCAAATACTTGTTCAGATCACCTCAAACAGTTATGCCGCTGAATTACAAATATATATTTTTTAATGGGTTTAAGAATATAAGGAATCTACAAAAGGCCCTGACTAGGTAGTTCCTGTTACTCCAATACTCCCTTATTACCTACACCCACCTCTCATCCCCATCCATGAAGTCGTCTAGTCTTTTCTTAAAACTCCCTATTGTCTGTGCACTAACTACCTGCTGACTGAGTCTGTTCCAATCATCTACCACCCTATTTTTAAACCAATTTATGCATATTTCTTTACTAAATCTACATTTTTCATAGTTTGAATCCGTTATTTCTTGTTCTATCCTCACTATCCTGACCAGGTGAGACTACTGATCGTAAGAACTTTTCCTACATCCCCCTTATTAAAACCCTTCACCAACTTATATACTTCAATCAGATTTCCCCTTACCCTACGCCTCTCCAGTGAGTGTAATTTCAAAAGCTTTAGTCTCCTTTCATCAATGAGTCTGCAATTGTATACAAAATTTGCAAGATTAGGTGCACCAGAGCCAATTGTAATAGGTTCGAGTGTACAACAAAAAACCCCGTAGACCGATTTTTCAGACCACTCCGAGAATAACCAATTTTCATAAACACTGCAAAACTCGCAATAGTATATCCCCCAAAATAGTGGCTGAAGTGGAGCTGATGCCTCATTATGTTGAATTAATTAAAAATCCTCAAATATATCCTATATAGATATCCTATATAGATTGTCATATTTTCCTTTTTACATATCCGAGTAGAACTTAACCTATTGTAACTTTTTCTGTGGGAGGAATATGTACACAAAATTGTTCCTCGTAACACCAGCAAGGTGAGAGTTGGCTAAACCCTGAAGTTGGCTAAACCAGACCATTGGGGGACCAGTATCAAAGGGAACTGGTTTGCAGTCAGTTATTGATGATTGGAATTCACTTCCAGAATGGATAGTAACTGCACCTACTATATCCATTTTCAAATCCCGTTGTGATAGACGATGATTGATTGGTGATTGGTGATTGGTGATGATGGTGCTGATACTGCTGTTACCGATGCTGCTGCTGATGATGATGGCGATGATGGATCTTATCTTTATAAGTACATAACAACAACTATTGGGATACAATTCATCCTGAGTACAGCCACTTGATATCTTGCATACAATGAACCTCGAAGCTTTAATATTCTTCTTGTATTGCATAATAATGAAACAATTTGTTACTACAAGCGAAATACGTAATTTTACAATGTGAGCTCTATCATTTCCTTTTTTTTTTAAAGATAACATTAATGCATGTATCTCTAGCATCACATCTCCGTCACATCACTGCCGCAACAATACCCCCACGCTGTGTGTATAGAGTTGCCTTCCCTTAAATTTTCTGCTGTGGTCGAGTGGATATTTTTGGAGTTTATTTGTTTAAGATATTTACTACTGCGCAGTGTTTGTTTTCGTCACATTTCCTTACATTTATAGTGGCGGTATAATCATCCCGAAAATAGATTAAAACAGTTCACTACATGCTTCTCCTTTAATCAATTCTGAATTATACCAACGAACCTCCTGAGCTTTGAACATATACGCACATATATGCATATATATATATATATATATATATATATATATATATATATATATATATATATATATATATATATATATATATATATACACACACATATGTATACTAGCAGAGTACCCGGCGTTGCTTGGGAAGACACACAGGGAATACGTGGGCTCGACCTCACGTTGGTTGCTTCACAGAGTACGTGAGTACGTCTTATATGTCTTTTATAATTTCTTATATTACATATATTTCCTTAATTGTTTTAGATTTAATTATTTAGATATATGATCTTCCTTTTAGATTCACTGAAGATGGAGAATTGAGTCTCCGAAACGTTTGAGAATAAAGATGTTCGTCACAACACTTGTGCTATTACTCATCATAAAACTATATATATATATATATATATATATATATATATATATATATATATATATATATATATATATATATATATATATATATATACACATGTGGTGCCCGGGGGGGGGGGGGGGGGACGGGGGCGTTATTTTAGTTATTTATTATTGTTAATTGTTGTTCTTCTATTCTTTATTTAATTAATTTATTTTACTTTCACTTCACTGCCAGTGTGGTGCCTGGTGCCTATCGAGAAAACGAGGAAATTTTTTTGTAAAAAATATACGGTTTAATTTTATTGCGTAATTATCGGTCATAGAACAAATATTCATAATTACAGTTGTAGAGTTTAATTAGGCCTATCAGATGCTGCAATGATATTTCCAATATCTCTAATAGCTTTCGAGAAAAGGAGGAAATTGTTTTGGGAAAAATATACGGTTTAATTTTATTGCGTAATAGAGCAAATATTCATAATTAGCTAGTAGAAAACGGCCGTTTTCTACTCTTCCTTATGTATAAACATTATTTACGTAAACCTCATACTTTTCGACTTATTTGAAGGGTAAGGGACCCATGAAAATTTCTTGAAATTTTTTAATTTCACGAAAATTCGTCTAATTAGATTCTACGGCATGAGAAACACGAATCTGGACTCCATTTTATGATTACTATACTATTAACCCGTAAAGAGTAGTAGTTATTATACTATTACTATTTCTTAGAAAAATATAAATGTGACATTTTTTCAATTATTTCCATTCAATTGTCATTATACTATAGCTCACAAGAACGGCCGTTTTCTACTCTTCCTTATGTATAAACATTATTTACGTAAACCTCATACTTTTCGAGTTATTTGATAAAACGTGATTTATAGAAAAACTCCAAGAGTAAGGGACCCATTAAAATTTCTTGACACTTTTTCAATTTTTTAATTTCACGAAAATTCGTCTAATTAGGTTCTACGGCATGAGAAACACGAATCTGGACTCCATTTTATGATTACTATAATATTAACCCGTAAAGAGTAGTAATTATACTATTACTATTTCTTAGAAAAATATAAATGTGACTTTTTTCCAATTATTTACATTTAATTGTCATTATACTATAGCACACAAGAACGGCCCTTTTCTACTCTTCCTTAATTGTAAACATTATTTACGTTTTCGAGTTATTTGATAAAACGTGATTTATAGAAGAAAAATATGTAATACAATACACAGGGAAAATATTTGTCGATGTGTGTCCTACATTCATCCAGTCTGCTGGTGTAACTTGCAATGTTACTCAGCAATGTTCTTTTCCCAAATGAGTTCGATAGGGTTGTACTGGCAGTGATAAGGTGGCATCCTTGGCGATGGTGTCAGTGAAATATGTCGAGTGGCAACGTCGCCTCCCCTGGAATGCCACATCATCATACATGTATATGAAATACCTTCATTTAATTTCGTATATAACACTTATTTGTATCACCTGCTAAAAGTCAGAATATTCTTAGAACGCTGTACTATGAATAAAGAACCGTGAGAAGTATAAGTATCATGCTTTCATCACATGCTTTCCTTCGCCACCTGTTATGTCAAATACCTAAGCCGATCATATACATTTAAAACACTTATACTATCACTTATATTCTTTAATTCCTTACCACAGGTGTATTATTGCACATTAATACGTCTGAAATTTAAGTCAATTAATCTCTATTTATAATTTCAGATTATAATCTTAAAACAGCTTATATTTGTACACACACACACACACACACACACACACACACACACACATAACACTGGCAACAACATGAATAACACGTGCACATAAAACAACTTAACTTACACGTCAGACAAACAAACACGGAGACACACACACACACACACACATACACACATACACTAGTCAGACGAGCATCTCAATCAAAACTTAGAGGCTACATAAAAAGTCAAATGTGTAAGTCAGTAAATAAACTCCTGTTATTTTGTCAAGATAACAGTGTTATGATATATTAATATATACTCAGTAAAGGAACAAGAAGCATTTATAAGGTTCACCGAGGTAGGCAAACAAGGCTTAATGCGTATGCGTATGCAGCATAATGCGTATGCATTATCTAATTGAATTTAACAGCCACCTCCCTCACCTCACCGAGTCAAAGTAAATAAAGCGGACTTTCCACTCCCATTCCCTGCCTATCCATCCCTGCCTATCCACCCCTGCCTTGCATCCAACGTGGAGTGACAAGGACAAGTGACAAGGACGAATGAATCGCTCTTCTAACAGACCTTCTTTACTCCACCGCCCCGCCCGCCTGAAGTGCCCTTTTGTGTGCTTTTGTGTGCATAACAAACGCGTACGAAATGCCACACACTGGTTTTCTAAGTAGGTATATGTATAAATTTGAGGTATTTTTAGGACTAAAAAAAAAAAAAAAAAAAAAAAAAAACAGACAACGGTAGAGCCTTCCGGTCTTCCCTTCTTTCTATCTTCGTATCTTAAGTCAATCCCGCCTGGCGCGTTTTTGTCGTCCACTTTACGAAGACAGTTCCAAGCCGAGGAGACTCGGCTCTAGAGGTGTCTTGGGAGACGGATTTCAGCTTGCAAACCGGATTCCCTTGAAAAACACCGACAAAAAGGAAATATGGCGGCCCGGAGAGAGTAAATAGTTACTTATTTGAGTAAAATATACTATAATAAGGCACAGGCCGTACTATTAGCGGATGACAACGTATCTCCAAGCACTTCGATCTATAATTTGTCAGTTTCCAGGTGTTCAAGATACGAGTTTAGTACTGCATAATGAATATGTAGATGTTACAAGTTATCATAGAGCAAGGACAATTAGAAAACATTTAGATGAACACAAGCAATTTTTCTGGTGAAGATGTAAAAAACTTTACAAATAAAATAACTTTGTTAGCATAACCTTCCCAGAGCTGCAGTTCAATAACTAACCAAAACTAACCTAACCAAACTAAACCGAACGTAACCTAACTTAACCTAACCTAAGACCTAACTAAACCTAATGTAACCTAAAATAAATCGTATTTTTTTTCTGTAATTCAGCGGTATATGATCTTTGATATGATAAGTTTCTGGGGTTTCTTGGGGTTGCAGTGCATACTAAAGGTTCAAGGGAATCAGGTTTGCAAGCTGAAATATATATATATATATATATATATATATATATATATATATATATATATATATATATATATATATATATATATATATATATGAGGACCCGATGCCGTACCCGTACCGGTACCCCGTAACAAACTCGGTTACCGAACAAAAATAGATTTGTTTTGAAAAATAGCAAGATGCCATCAAGTTACCCGTCACTTTGGTTATAATAAAAACAGCACTTCTATTCATTAATAGATTAATTAATTATTGATGAATGCTACTAAAATATCTTTCTTCAATAAATATCTCAATGAAACATTGAAATATGGGAGAATACGTTGTAAGAAGTCACGTGGCTAGAGAATATTGAGTTAGGAGAATTAGCCCCAAAATTTCTTTAAGTATTTTTTATTTTTTCTGGTTATAGATGGATTACCGAAGATGTGTCCAACCATAAATTTCATAAAATTTCTATACTGTAACATCAAAATATTCAAGTTCACACAGTACACTCATCATTTAATGGTCATAATCATAAAATGGTCTCATGTCACATGTCACATACCAGAATGCAAAAACGTTTAACATAAATGGCAATCTGTACCATTATGTAGTGGCGTTTCATCACAAAATCACATCACAAAATCCAGGAAACATCTTAACGCTCTCTCACTTCTGGATTGGATTTCAGTTGATTTCAGTAATTGAGCAAGCAATTAAGGCCTCTTCTATTTGTTCTCAATAATCTACTCCGGATTCTGCTCTGAATCCGAATCTGTTAATTGGGTGCAAATAGAACAGCAGAATCTGTTATGGATTCCCTGGATCAATAACAATGAGAGGCCAGCCTTCTTCGTTGAAGTGTTGAGAGTTTCTAGTATTTATCACCATTATTATAAAATTTTAACAGTAGTATTTCTGAAACATTTCTCTACCACTTAATATCTTGTATATATACACTGTTTTTATTGGAGGTATATATTAATAATAAATTCCGAGAAGAGGCTGGTGTTATATATCTCCTTTGTTTTTGATATTCATCACCACTATTATACAATTACAGTAACATTTCTACAACATTTCTCTACCGCTTACTATCTTCCTCGTATATATACACAGTTTTATTGGAGAAGAGGCTGGCTCAGGCTGGTGCAAAAAACCCGCGAACGAGTCTGTACCTGTCTCTACCCACCTCCCAAATCAGATTCGACGGATTCAGGAATCTGTTACAGAGCGGCCAGATTACCATTCTCCAAGAATTCTCGCAAGAAGAAGAAGAGGGCAGGCCACAAGAAGAAGAAGAGGGGAGGGTAGGTTAGGTTAGGTTAGGGCACAAGGCCACAAAAAAGAAGAGGGGAGGCCGCAAGAAGAGGACAGGTCAGGAAGAAGAAGAGGGGAGGGTAGGTTAGGGCACAAGGCACAAGAAGAAGAGGGGAGGTTAGGTTAGGTTAGGCCACAAAAAAGAAGAGGCCACAAGAAGAAGAGGGGAGGGGAGGTTAGGTTATATGTAATTGTAATATGGAGAAGGAAATGTGCCAGGCATATTTATTTATATATTTATTTATATTTATATTATATTCATATATATATATATATATATATATATATATATATATATATATATATATATATATATATATATATATATATATGTATATTTATGTATTATATATTAAATTCGGCTAACTCAGGAGGCTATATTAATTTCCAGACACAATTCTATTGTGTCTGGTGATGATATGTCCTGTAGACCTGAGACCTGTACTGTCCTGAGACCCCAAGCAACTGATGATATCAAGCCGAGTTTCTTGTATCCCCTAACTGCTTCGTCTAAATCAGGAGGCTTCAGTCACTGTCCTATGTTTTTATTGTGTTTCTAACGTACATTTTTGTCATCGTATCTTTATATAAGAAAGCCATCCGTATATTCCTTTGCATCTGGTGCATCTTGCATTCCTTTGTCTGGTGATGATTGTCCTGTAGACCTGTCCTGTCCTGATATCAAGCTTAGTTTCGTCTAAATCAGGAGGCTATATTAATTTCAGTCACTGTCAATCCTATGTTTTTATTGTGTTTCTAACGTACATTTTTGTCATCATATCTTTATCTGCATTTATCTTGCATTCCTTTGTCTGGTGATGAGACCTGAGACCTGTCCTGTCCTGGGACCCGATAAGTGTTCAAACTGATGATATCAGGCTTAGTTTCTTGTTTCCCAAGCATAGTCTGTGGGTGAGAGAGAAGGGTATGAGACACAGGTAATCTGGCGACCATAATGTTACTTTATAGCCTGTATAATTCATCATCGAACCATCTGGAACACACACACACACTTAACACACTAGGGCAGCGTCACCGTTACCATAAACTTGACCCGCCGCCCACGTCCATGCTGCATCATGCGTACGCCCAGCCCAGCCTCACCTCACTACAATAAAAACATTTTTTCAGGACGAATCCTGGCAAGATGACACCACACCCTCCACTCCCCTTTCCCTATCATCATTATCATCATCAGCATCATCACATGTCTACTGTGTACACTCACCGTTGCACCAGTAAACCAACCAAGCAACATCATCTGTTGTTCCATCTAATGTATGCACGTAACCCATAGAATCTACATTGGTGACCCCGAAATGAAGACGGTATGACAGTCGATCCGCCGTCCACGCTGTCCACGCCCACGTTAACAGCCCGTGGTCTCCCGCCTCCCACCGTCCTCACCCTTCCCCTCACATGCCCTCCCGAAACACCTGCCACATGGTTCTGACGCTGCCGCCGCCCTAACACCCTGCCCCCCTCACCCCTCCCAGTCACCAACCCCCCACTCCTCCCCCACCCCCCACCCCCACATTCGGGGTTGAGGGGGGGTTAAGGAGTGGGGGGCGAGTGGGGTGGGGGGGTGGGACACCCACCCCCACACCCCCCAACTATCACTGGAGATGTGGGACCCCCCTGAGCCCCCCCAGCAATCGTAACTCCGTGCTCACAGCCACCTTGACGCCTACCGTCCAAGGTACTCCTACTACTACAAACCCAAGCAACCAGTAGAGCTCTAAGCCGGCCCCACCCCCCAGTCTGCCGTTGGTCCGATGCACCCATACTACTGCCGTCTAAGCAACTG
>JAXIVD010002253.1:17500-38124 GCA_036785275.1 Cancer borealis | reverse complement strand
ATATTATATATATATATATATATATATATATATATATATATATATATATTATATATATATATATATTATATATATATATTATATATATATATATATATATTATATATATATATTATATATATATATATATATATTATATATATATATTATATATATATATATATATATATATATATTATATATATATATTATATATATATATATATATATATATATATATATATATATATATTATATATATATAATATATATATATATATATATTATATATATATATATATATATATATATATATATATATATATATATATATATATATATATATATATATATATATATATATATATATATATGCCTCCGGATTTAGACGAAGCAGCTGGATGCAGGATGCAGGAGCTTGCAAGGGCATCTAGATATAATAATGTGTGCATTATGGGGGACTGGGATAGTATGACAGGAGACGGATGCTCAGAGGAATTCTTAAATGTTGTCCAGGATGTCCAGTAAGGGAACTAACACGACAGGGAAATATTTTAGATCTGGTCTTAACGAATAATGGAACTTTGATGTTAGTGACCACCACGAAATTAGATTCAAGATTAATGCAAAGTAGAACAGAACAGATTTTATAAAAGGAAATTACCAGGGCCTCGGACATTATTTATATATATATATATATATATATATATATATATATATATATATATATATATATATATATATATATATATATATATATGTGTATATATATATATATATATATATATATATATATATATATATATATGTGTATATATATATATATATATATATGTGTATATATATATATATATATATATATATGTGTATATATATATATATATATATATATATATATATATATATATATATATATATATATATATATATATGTATATATATATATATATGTATATATATATATATATATATATATATATATATATATATATGTATATATATATATGCAAATGTAGTTCCTATATTCAAGAAAGGAGACAAGTCAGAAAGTAGTAACTACCGCCCAATTATGATAGAAGCTATCATAGCAAGGGCAATTAGGAAACATTTAGATGAACACAAGCTAATTAGACATAGTCAACCTGACAAACCATCATCATCATTATCTTGCTCTGTCTACTTGTGTACAATAAACCAATTAAGCAATATTATGTCTATTGCAAAATCAATTTAAAGCAATCTCTCATGAAACCTATTTCTCTTTTGAATAGTTAATTTCCCTCTGTACAACAAAATTCACTTTTCTTTTCATCCATCTTAACCTGCCTTCATTCCTTTCCTGTTTTAGGTTGAGGGAGATACAATGCATAATGAGGTGTGGGAAAGCCTTGCAGCAGAGCTTTTTCCAAGCATCACTCAAGAACCACTGGCCCAGACACTCGTGGTAAGGCTGTGGCTGGGGATGAGGGAGCTGGAGGCATGTGGTGTGGCTGTGGGGAAGTTCTATCATGTTCAGAGGAAGAGAATGTACAATGAAAGCTAACAACCATCAAGGGAAAGGTGTCAAAAAGTGTATTTCACGTTGGGACATAATGGCACATCACCTCAAGAGCATACCATTGCCTTGATCACTTTCTTATTGCCTTCAGTCAGTCCAACAACCCATCACTTTCATGCTTTCACCACGTTATCACCTAGTCATAATTCATCAATCAGAGGCTCCTTTGTAAGTCAGTTGACTTTTACCCTTTTACCTCTTCCGAGACTCCTCCTCCACCTCCTCCCTGCTCATAAAGTTGTGGCTGCAGGAATACACCTCTCCGGGAAAGTTGCAGATCCTCTTTCACCTCCTGAGGGTGAGTGGGGTGTTAGTGCTGTGAGAATTTGGACAAACTTTTGTAGAATAATTCATAATTCCATGTAATCTTTGTCCATGTCCTTTGGAGGACATGGCCCTTCTACCCAACTCCCTCTCACAGCCTGTGTATGACCGTCAGGGGGGTCACCTTCAACTGTGTGTTGAGGATGGATGTTCAGATGATATTGATTTAATTTAATTTACTATTTCTTCCCAGCTGTTTTTCTTTAGGGTATGAAGCCTTGTTCTTCATCAGTTTTCCCTTATTTTATTTTCATCATCTTTGGTTGACTTACTGCCCACGCCTTACAGCCACACAAAACCTACAACAGCCCCTCGCACACAACAATTCCTTCCTATTTATCCTCATCTCCATCCACTTCAGCCACTTCATGCATGCTAGGCCCAAAGCCTTCCATAAAACCTCTTCACCTTTTCTCTTCATATCCAAACTGATGGCTTCCCTCTACTTCATTCATAGGATTATATCTAGATCCCATGTAGTGGTTGCAGGTAGTGGACCAGTGGACCAGGTGCTGGTGGTGGCGGGCCAGGTGAGAACCTTATCCAGGGACTCAATTCTCATACAGTCATTACTCAGTATTTTACAGCTCTACATTCACAATCCTTTTATATACATTATAAATTATACATTATAAACACTACTGATGTCATACTTCAGAGTTGGTAGCCATAGCATCCGTCAACACAGCAGTAAGCAACAGTGACCCAGAGGACACTCAACCTTGGCTCCTCTGTAGCCACCAAGGATGCTCACCACCAGCTGCTGAAGGGCAGCGGTGGTGCTGTGGCTCACTCTTCTTAAACATTAGTCAGTCTAGGATAGCTAATGTGAGCCCATGTGAGCTTAATCATGTTATTTTCCTTTGGCTTCTATGAGGGTTGTGTATCTAAGCATTATAACTGTGTGATATTATGTTTTACCACACAGCTATTGAGGAGTGCTAAGAGTGAGATGATTGGAAGCATAATCGATAATCGATGTGGTGGAAGCAGTGGAAAGGCATGCAGATGAGGCTGGTCGGTTAGCAGGATTGCTAGCTACTCTCAATGGATCCCTCGCCTAATAATGACAAAACTTCTGTTGTCATCCTCAGGTGGGCAATGAATTTTCCTATTCCTTCATGTCTATGTGTGTAGATGTATCTCAAAATGTGTCATCTGTTTTTCATTCCAAATGAGCAATCGTGACTGTTGTAGTTCTTGGTTACCTTGATTTTATACATGTTAAGTGACATGATTATATGATTGTCATCATCATCATAGTTGTGAATGACAAGTTTCATGTTTGCCTGCGTCAGCCATTGTTAAACCACATGAAAAGTGTAATATGTTTGTATTTTTCTTAACTGGGAGTGTGTGTGTGTGTGTGTGTGTGTGTGTGTGTTGTGTGTTGTGTGTAGTAGTGTGTAGTAGTGTGTAGTAGTGTGTAGTAGTGTGTGAGTGTGTAGTAGTGTGTGTGTGTGTAGTAGTGTGTGTGTGTGTAGTAGTGTGTGTGTGTGTAGTAGTGTGTGTGTGTGTAGTAGTGTGTGTGTGTGTAGTAGTGTGTTGTGTGTGTGTGTGTGTAGTAGTGTGTTGTGTGTGTGTGTGTAGTAGTGTGTTGTGTGTGTGTGTGTGTAGTAGTGTGTTGTGTGTGTGTGTGTGTGTAGTAGTGTGTTGTGTGTGTGTGTGTGTGTGTAGTAGTGTGTGTGTGTAGTAGTGTGTTGTAGTGTGTGTGTTGTAGTGTGTTGTAGTGTGTGTGTTGTAGTGTGTTGTAGTGTGTTGTGTGTGTTGGCTAACCCCATTTAAGGGGATAACGGCATCTAATATATCTAAAATATTTGGTCCACACATCTACTCTTATGAAATGCCTCCAGTTATGTTATTATTATGAAATTCTTCCATGCACAACCTGTCACAACCTGTCCAATAATTCTGGTATCGTACCTCTCTTCCATATTACTTCCAAAGAAACCATTCCACTCTTTCCTGTTATAGCATTATGTTGTTCAGGAAATTTGTGAGACACACCAGTTGCTGCTGGACTACAAAGAAATTCTGGCATGGGGATGCATGGGGATCCCCTCCACCAGGTGCCTCGCACCTGGGGAGCGTCTTATGGGAGAGGCTATTGGTGAGTCATCAAAGTCATACTCAGGAATCTGAACTTGCAGATGCACTGGTTGACCAGCCAACCATTTTTCACCTGTCATTTTTGTAACACTTCCAATCGCACTGTAAGTAAATCATCTTGATAAGGGTTGCTTTATTGTGTATTTATTATGTATTAATCATTGTGATGCTTGTGAAATTGAATTATTAATGATGAAAACCTCTTAAGAAAAGGGGTGGCCATAGCAGATGTCTGATGTTAG
This sequence comes from Cancer borealis, assembly GCA_036785275.1. Lineage (NCBI taxonomy): Eukaryota > Metazoa > Arthropoda > Malacostraca > Decapoda > Cancridae > Cancer > Cancer borealis. The sequence continues at coordinate 33,912 of JAXIVD010002253.1, read as the reverse complement.
CATTCCTACTGGACTTCTGCATCCTGTCTTTTCATAGGAGAAAACACAAATGCATCTTGCTAGTCATTTATGAAATTCCTTTTTTAGTGTCTGGATTGTAGTAGAGTACAGGCTTCTTCTTCTTCTTTTATTTATTTATTTTATTTTTGTTTTATTTTATTTTTGTTTTTTCTTCCAATCCTGTAAGATCTTTTGTTGACTTGTTCCTTCAAACTTTCAGAGTTACAGGAACATTGGGGAAGATGGAGCTGTGTTTGGCCCTCCCCTTGATGACGAGGAGAAGAAAGAGTGAAGAGAAGGAAGGAAGCAATGGAATGCCAGGGATGGTGTACACTTCAGTATGAAGGGGATACAGGAGTCTTGAGAGGGCAGTTAGGCAGTCCATTCAGGGAATAAACTGTCTTTTATACATAGGTATTACAGAAATTTGGTTAGATATTGCAGGCAGAACAGAACACTGCTTTAGATTTTAGAAAAAGAAATTACCAGGGTCTCGGACATTATTTCCGAATTGGGAGGGTATCAAAACATTGAGGTAGAATTGCATTAGAACAACATGGTAAGGGAAATTCATACAGGGCAGGAACAGTATATACCTAAGAGGAATAAAAATGATCCAAAGTGTATGAATAGCAACATTAGAAGGAAAATGCAGTACAGGTAGTTAAAAAGGATATTAGGACTGCAAAGAGGAATGGATTCTATCAAACAAAGGAAAGACTAGGATCTCTTAAAGGAATGGATGGCAGCTTGATAGAAAAAAAAAAAAAAAAAAAAAAAAAAAAAAAAAAAAAAAAAAAAATATATATATATATATATATATATATATATATATATATATATATATATGGTGAGGATATTAGTAAGGAATTAAATAAATACTTCTTATTCGTATATTCTCAAGAAGAGTCGGGTAGGGAACTGGAGCGAAATAGCCATAGCCTAGCGAAATAGCCATAGGGAAAGTAGTTAGCAAGGAAATAGGTTAGGATTCTTAGGGAATGTAGAGAAGAACTCGTTGAACCTATTGCAATGATTTTTAGAGGAGTAGTTCCTAGGCAAATGTAGTTCCTATATTCAAGAAAGGAGACGAGTCAGAAAGTAGTAACTACCGCCCAATTAGTGGTAGGCAAGATGTTAGAAGCTATCATATCAAGGGCAATTAGGAAACATTTAGATGAACACAAGGTAATTAGACATAGTCACATGGTTTTAGCAAGGGGAAGTCATGCCTCCCAAATTTATTATCATTATATAGGAAAGTATTTGAAACAATAGATAAGGGGGACACATCCTAGTCTGTCTGGTCTTTCTCTTCACCTATTTCCCTTCCAGTCATCATCATTATCTTGCTCTGTCTACTTGTGTACAATCAACGTTGTAGCAATAAACCATATTATGTCTATTGCAAAATCAATTTATAGCAATCTCTCTTTTGAATAGTTAATTTCCCTCTGTACAACAAAATTCACTTTTCTTTTCATCCATCTTAACCTGCCTTCATTCCTTTCCTGTTTTAGGTTGAGGGAGATACAATGAGGTGTGGGAAAGCCTTACAGCAGATCTGTCCTCCCCGGTCTGGCTCACCGCCAGGCTGACACTCATGGAGGCACTGGCCCAGACACTCATGGTATAGGAGTAGGCAGAGAGGAGATAGACAGACTTAGAGGTATTGCATGTGTTGATGAGTAACTTGGTTAGATATTGCAGGCAAACATTTCTTACCTGAAGTAGGAATACACTTTTAGGATACTTTTAGGATAGAGTAGGGAGGAGCTATGTCAATACCACAATAAAAACGGATAGGAATACGGAGTCATTATTGATTGAGTTAGTTGTAGGCATTTAGACAAAGCAGCTTGCAAGGGCATCTAGGTATAATAATGTGTGCATTATGATGATGATAAGATTTTAGAAAAGGAAATTTCCAGGGAAATTGGGACGGTATAGGCAGAGAGGAGGATCAAAACATTGAGGTAGAATTGCATTATACCTAAGAGGAATAAAAATGATTCAAAGTGTCTGAATAGCAACTTTGGAAGGAAAATGCAGTACAGGTAGTTAAAAAGGAATTGATTCTATATATATATATATATATATATATATATATATATATATATATATATATATATATATATATATATATATATATATATATATATATATATATATGGTGAGGATATTAGTAAGGAATTAAATAAATACTTCTTGTCCGTATTTTCTCAAGAAGAGTCGGGTAGGGAACTAGAGCCAGTACAGATCTTTAGGGGACAAGCGAAATAGCCATAAGTAGGGAAGTAGTTAGGTTTCTTAGGGAACTCGTTGAACCTATTGCAATGATTTTTAGAGATGTTGACTGTAATGGTGTGTGGCTGCACGCGGACGAGGCTTACTCCTTCATCTGCCCCGAACTGAGAGGACCAGTGAAGGCAATCCAGGCAAGTTGGCACCACGCATACCCTTCTCTTCACCTATTTCCCTTCCCATCATAATCATCATTGACATCATCATTGTCTCTGTGTGCAATCAACATTGTAGCAATAAACTCACCAGGCAATATTAATTCTATTGTTCCAACGACGTGTATTTAAGTAACCCAGCAAGAAGCTACATTGGAGGGCTCCCGGAATGACAGACGGAAGGCAGGCGATCCGAAGTCCACGCTGCCTCACGCACAGTTGCCGGCCCGTAAACTTCAATCGCCCCCGTCTTCACCCTTCAATTAACATGGCAGCTGCAGCCTACTGTAGCCTGTCGCTGTTTGTGATGCTGCAATCGACTTTGGTGTCTAGTGTCACTGGCCACTTTTAGCCACTAAGGCTGTCGTTGGTAAGAGGTGTTGCTCTTCTCCCCTCGGTAAACGTAACCGTGCTCACAGTCGCCCGGTCTACTACACCCAAGGTGCTGCTGCTAGTGCAATAACTTGCATCTCAGCATCTCCTAGTTGGAACCACCAACCAGTCAGACGGTGGCCCGGTGTGCTTCGCCTACTGCCGGCTAAGGAACTGTATGGTTGCAGCCGTCCCCACCAGGTCAGTGATGGTGGTGACGGCTGTGAGCGCTGTGGCCTGTGCAGTTGCTTAGACGGCAGTAGTATGGGTGCATCGGACCAACGGCAGACTGGGGGGTGGGGCCGGCTTAGAGCTCTACTGGTTGCTTGGGTTTGTAGTAGTAGGAGTACCTTGGACGGTAGGCGTCAAGGTGGCTGTGAGCACGGAGTTACGATTGCTGGGGGGGCTCAGGGGGGTCCCACATCTCCAGTGATAGTTGGGGGGGTGTGGGGGTGGGTGTCCCACCCCCCCACCCCACTCGCCCCCCACTCCTTAACCCCCCCTCAACCCCGAATGTGGGGTGGGTGGGGGAGGAGTGGGGGGTTGGTGACTGGGAGGGGTGAGGGGGGCAGGGTGTTAGGGCGGCGGCAGCGTCAGAACCATGTGGCAGGTGTTTCGGGAGGGCATGTGAGGGGAAGGGTGAGGACGGTGGGAGGCGGGAGACCACGGGCTGTTAACGTGGGCGTGGACAGCGTGGACGGCGGATCGACTGTCATACCGTCTTCATTTCGGGGTCACCAATGTAGATTCTATGGGTTACGTGCATACATTAGATGGAACAACAGATGATGTTGCTTGGTTGGTTTACTGGTGCAACGGTGAGTGTACACAGTAGACATGTGATGATGCTGATGATGATAATGATGATAGGGAAAGGGGAGTGAAGGGTGTGGTGTCATCTTGCCTGGATTCGTCCTGAAAAAATGTTTTTATTGTAGTGAGGTGAGGCTGGGCTGGGCGTACGCATGATGCAGCATGGACGTGGGCGGCGGGTCAAGTTTATGGTAACGGTGACGCTGCCCTAGTGTGTTAAGTGTGTGTGTGTGTTCCAGATGGTTCGATGATGAATTATACAGGCTATAAAGTAACATTATGGTCGCCAGATTACCTGTGTCTCATACCCTTCTCTCTCACCCACAGACTATGCTTGGGAAACAAGAAACTAAGCCTGATATCATCAGTTTGAACACTTATCGGGTCCCAGGACAGGACAGGTCTCAGGTCTCATCACCAGACAAAGGAATGCAAGATAAATGCAGATAAAGATATGATGACAAAAATGTACGTTAGAAACACAATAAAAACATAGGATTGACAGTGACTGAAATTAATATAGCCTCCTGATTTAGACGAAACTAAGCTTGATATCAGGACAGGACAGGTCTACAGGACAATCATCACCAGACAAAGGAATGCAAGATGCACCAGATGCAAAGGAATATACGGATGGCTTTCTTATATAAAGATACGATGACAAAAATGTACGTTAGAAACACAATAAAAACATAGGACAGTGACTGAAGCCTCCTGATTTCGACGAAGCAGTTAGGGGATACAAGAAACTCGGCTTGATATCATCAGTTGCTTGGGGTCTCAGGACAGTACAGGTCTCAGGTCTACAGGACATATCATCACCAGACACAATAGAATTGAGTGACTGAAATTAATATAGCCTCCTAGCCGAATTTAATATATAATACATAAATATAATAAATAAATATATAAATAAATATGCCTGGCACATTTCCTTCTCCATATTACAATTACATATAACCTACCCTCCCCTCTTCTTCTTCTTGTGACCTGTCCTCTGCGGCCTCCCCTAGATAGTAAGCGGTAGAGAAATGTTGTAGAAATGTTACTGTAGGCACAGAATTGTATAATAGTGGTGATGAATATCAAAAACAAAGGAGATATATAACACCAGCCTCTTCTCGGAATTTATTATTAATATATACCTCCAATAAAAACAGTGTATATATACAAGATATTAAGTGGTAGAGAAATGTTTCAGAAATACTACTGTTAAAATTTTATAATAATGGTGATAAATACTAGAAACTCTCAACACTTCCTCGAAGAAGGCTGGCCTCTCATTGTTATTGATCCAGGGAATCCATAACAGAATCTGCTGTTTGCTATTTGCACCCAATTAACAGATTCGGATTCAGAGCAGAATCCGGAGTAGATTATTGACAAATTATTGACAAATAGAAGAGGCCTTAATTGCTTGCTCAATTACTGAAATCAACTGAAATCCAATCCAGAAGTGAGAGAGCGTTAAGGTGTTTCCTGGATTTTGTGATGTGATTTTGTGATGAAACGCCACTACATAATGGTACAGATTGCCATTTATGTTAAACGTTTTTGCATTCTGGTATGTGACATGTGACATGAGACCATTTTATGATTATGACCATTAAATGATGAGTGTACTGTGTGAACTTGAATATTTTGATGTTACAGTATAGAAATTTTATGAAATTTATGGTTGGACACATCTTCGGTAATCCATCTATAACCAGAAAAAATAAAAAATACTTAAAGAAATTTTGGGGCTAATTCTCCTAACTCAATATTATCTAGCCACTTGCCTCTCAACCCCAACAATTGCTATTGCAAGCCAATACAATAAATTAAGTACATGCTGGATATAGAATTTTAATTAATTAGAAATTAATCAGAAAGTAAACATATTACAAATATAGAAAGTGACTTCTTACAACGTATTCTTACATGTGGTATTCTTACATTCTTACATTGGTGACACATTTATCATACAGACAAACCTCGATTCTCACATATAATTCGTCCCAAGAAGTTGTTGTTGACCAAAAACAATATGTAGTAATTCCGTTCAGTAGCGCTACATTTTTCTCTTTTCTTCTTAAAACTCACATATTGAGATATTTATTGAAGAAAGATATTTTAGTAGCATTCATCAATAATAATTAATTAATCTATTAATGAATAGAAGTGCTGTTTTTATTATAACCAAAGTGACGGGTAACTTGATGGCATCTTGCTATTTTTCAAAACAAATCTATTTTTGTTCGGTAACCGAGTTTGTTATATATATATTTATATATATTTCAGCTTGCAAACCGGATTCCCATATACCGCTGAATTACAGAAAAAAAATACGATTTATTTTAGGTTACATTAGGTTTAGTTAGGTCTTAGGTTAGGTTAAGTTAGGTTACGTTCGGTTTAGTTTGGTTAGGTTAGTTTTGGTTAGGCTTATTGAACTGCAGCTCTGGGAAGGTTATGCTAACAAAGTTATTTTATTTGTAAAGTTTTTTACATCTTCACCAGAAAAATTGCTTGTGTTCATCTAAATGTTTTCTTATTGTCCTTGCTCTATGATAACTTGTAACAGCTACATATTCATTATGCAGTACTAAACTCGTATCTTGAACACCTGGAAACTGACAAATTATAGATCGAAGTGCTTGGAGATACGTTGTCATCCGCTAATAGTACGGCCTGTGCCTTATTATAGTATATTTTACTCAAATAAGTAACTATTTACTCTCTCCGGGCCGCCATATTTCCTTTCTGTCGGTGTTTTTCAAGGAAATCCGGTTTGCAAGCTGAAATCCGTCTCCCAAGACACCTCTAGAGCCGAGTCTCCTCGGCTTGGAACTGTCTTCGTAAAGTGGACAAAAACGCGCCAGGCGGGATTGACTTAAGATACGAAGATAGAAAGAAGGGAAGACCGGAAGGCTCTACCGTTGTCTGTTTTTTTTTTTTTTTTTTTTTTTTAGTCCTAAAAATACCTCAAATTCATACATATACCTACTTAGAAAACCAGTGTGTGGCATTTCGTACGCGTTTGTTATGCACACAAAAGCACACAAAAGGGCACTTCAGGTGGGCGGGGCGGTGGAGTAAAGAAGGTCTGTTAGAAGAGCGATTCATTCGTCCTTGTCACTTGTCCTTGTCACTCCACGTTGCAAGGCAGGGGTGGATAGGCAGGGATGGATAGGCAGGGAGTGGAAAGTCCGCTTTATTTCCTTTGACTCGGTGAGGTGAGGTGAGGTGAGGCTGTTAAATTCAATTAGATAATGCATACGCATTATGCTGCATACGCATACGCATTAAGCCTTGTTTGCCTACCTCGGTGAACCTTATAAATGCTTCTTGTTCCTTTACTGAGTATATATTAATATATCATAACACTGTTAATATATCATACTCACTTACACATTTGACTTTTTATGTAGCCTCTAAGTTTTGATTGAGATGCTCGTCTGACTAGTGTATGTGTGTGTGTGTGTGTGTGTGTCTCCGTGTTTGTTTGTCTGACGGCAGCTGACGGCCTCACGTGTAAGTTAAGTTGTTTTATGTGCACGTGTTATTCATGTGTGTGTGTGTGTGTGTGTGTGTGTGTGTGTGTGTGTGTGTGTGTGTGTGTGTGTGTGTGTGTGTATAAATAAGCTGTTTTAAGATTATTATCTGAAATTATAAATAGAGATTAATTGACTTAAATTTCAGACGTATTAATGTGCAATAATACACCTGTGGTAAGGAATTAAAGAATAAGTGATAGTATAAGTGTTTTAAATGTATATGATCGGCTTAGGTATTTGACATAACAGGTGGCAAAGGAAAGCATGTGATGAAAGCATGATGTTTTGACGTAAAGTCACGGTTCTTTATTCGTAGTACAGCGTTCTAAGAATATTCTGACTTTTAGCAGGTGATACAAATAAGTGTTATATACGAAATTAAATGAAGGTATTTCATATACATGTATGATGATGTGGCATTCCAGGGGAGGCGACGTTGCCACTCGACATATTTCACTGAGGACATAGGGTTGTGCCACTGCCAGTGGCACAACCCTATCGAACTCATTTGGGAAAAGAAATTTTCTGAGTAACATTGCAAGTTACACCAGCAGACTGGATGAATGTAGGACACACATCGACAAATATTTTCCCTGTGTATTGTATTACATATTTTTCTTCTATAAATCACGTTTTATCAAATCACTCGAAAACGTAAATAATGTTTACAATTAAGGAAGAGTAGAAAAGGGCCGTTCTTGTGTGCTATAGTATAATGACAATTAAATGTAAATAATTGAAAAAAAGTCACATTTATATTTTTCTAAGAAATAGTAATAGTATAATTACTACTCTTTACGGGTTAATATTATAGTAATCATAAAATGGAGTCCAGATTCGTGTTTCTCATGCCGTAGTAATTAGACGAATTTTCGTGAAATTAAAAAATTGAAAAAGTGTCAAGAAATTTTAATGGGTCCCTTACTCTTGGAGTTTTACTATAAATCACGTTTTATCAAATAACTCGAAAAGTATGAGGTTTACGTAAATAATGTTTATACATAAGGAAGAGTAGAAAACGGCCGTTCTTGTGAGCTATAGTATAATGACAATTGAATGGAAATAATTGAAAAAATGTCACATTTATATTTTTCTAAGAAATAGTAATAGTATAATAACTACTACTCTTTACGGGTTAATAGTATAGTAATCATAAAATGGAGTCCAGATTCGTGTTTCTCATGCCGTACAATCTAATTAGACGAATTTTCGTGAAATTAAAAAATTTCAAGAAATTTTCATGGGTCCCTTACCCTTGGAGTTTTTCTATAAATCACGTTTTATCAAATAAGTCGAAAAGTATGAGGTTTACGTAAATAATGTTTATACATAAGGAAGAGTAGAAAACGGCCGTTTTCTACTAGCTAATTATGAATATTTGCTCTATGACTGATAATTACGCAATAAAATTAAACCGTATATTTTTTCCAAAACAATTTCCTCGTTTTCTCGATAGGTATTACAGATATTGGAAATATCATTGCAGTATCTGATATACCTAATTAAACTCTACAACTGTAATTATGAATATTTGTTCTATGACTGATAATTACGCAATAAAATTAAACCGTATATTTTTTACAAAACAATTTCCTCGTTTTCTCGATAGGTATTAGAGATATTGGAAATATCATTGCAGTATCTGATATACCTAATTAAACTCTACAACTGTAATTATGAATATTTGTTCTATGACTGATAATTACGCAATAAAATTAAACCGTATATTTTTTACAAAACAATTTCCTCGTTTTCTCGATAGGTATTAGAGATATTGGAAATATCATTGCAGTATCTGATATGTGTGTGTGTGTGTGTGTTTGTGTCTATCTGTCTATCAGACAAACAGACAGACAGATAGACAGACACACACACACACACAGACACACACACACACACACACACACACACACACAAACATATGATTTATTTTCTTTCTCATTTAATATTTATCTATCAGAGAGAGAGAGAGAGAGAGAGAGAGAGAGAGAGAGAGAGAGAGAGAGAGAGAGAGAGAGAGAGAGAGAGAGACTCAGACAATTCGTTCATGGTCACACACACACACACGCACACACACACACACACACACACACACACACACACACACAAAAAAAAAAAAAACCCATATTATCTATTTTCTTTCTTATTTATATGAGAGAGAGAGAGAGAGAGAGAGAGAGAGAGAGAGAGAGAGAGAGAGAGAGAGAGAGAGAGAGAGAACTGCTGGTGGTTGACTTTACGTATTACGTAACCTACCCCCTTGTGACCCCTCAAATTATCAACGTGGTTAACTTGTCTTTTGTCGCGTAAATATTTGTCGTACAGAAAAAATGCACTTAAAAAATTGATGTAATTTTAAAAGTTCTATCAAATCATGTAATTTAATCTAAATTTACGCCAATTTTTTTTTTCATTATTTATAAACTGTTTACGTGTTCTAATGGTCCAAAAAAAAAAAATTTTTACTTCCTTACTTTAATTATTCGCAGATTTTTTGACGTAAACTCCATAGTTTTCGTTTCTACAAAACAAAACGTTAAATATTAGTTTGACAAAAATTATGTCCAATAGTTTTTTTCTTACCTTCAAAAGGCCTTTCAGCTGGTGTAGTCTAATTTTGAATAACGCTAATAGTTAAGGAAAAACATTTTTCGATGGTCATTTATCATTGAGTTTCATTTTCAATAGAATAAGAATAGATAAGAAAGCTTGTTTCATTTAATTTACCTAATTACTCATAATAATTTTACGTTAATTTCATAGTTTTCGAGTTATAAGGAAACCTTAACGATTAGTTTGACAAAAAATGTACCTATAATCATTTAAATAATTTTAAAAGGCGTATCAGCTAGTGTAGTTAAATTTTTTATTTTACTCACAGGTTATGAAGAAAAATTTTCCTTCATTATATAAAGAGTAATTTCATTTTTAAATGTTGCAACAGAAAGTTGGGTTCATATTTACTCTTTGTCTATTCGTAGTCATTGTACGTATACCTTATGGTTCTCGAGCTATAATGAGAAAATCAGTTTTGTGTTAAAAAATTAACTATGGAAAAAAATATACTTGGTTTTTATAACATGTACACTGTTTTGAGACGAGTTCTAGAATTTAATTTGACCTCTTAATATTATCAGATTGTCTTCATTTACCGATATGTTGTAATATTGTAGTGTACATTCCACATCATTGGCCTGCCATATACACCATATATTTTCTGAATTATTCATATATGTGTTTTATGTGTTGAGTTACCCCTCTTTGCTAGAGTGTAAGGCACTTGAAAATACAGTTTTCTTTGTTAACTTGGAGGGGTAACTTAACTATTTTACTATATCATTTCTATGAATAGGCTTCATATTCGTAAGTATTATTATTATTATCATTACTATAATTATTAACAATCGGTAATTTTGTTAGAAAATTGCAAATATATGGAAAAACTAGAAACTTAAAAATAAACGGCTCTCAAAAAACTCTCAAACGGCTCTCGAGAAAGATCCGGCTCTTCTCGTTCATCTGGAAGAGCCGGCTCTATGAACCGATTCGTTCACGAGCGCCCATCACTACTTACCATGCGTGCATGGTGCAGGGCGCGACGCAGCAATGCCAAGGTACCGTCGGGTTCAGCACCCTCAGGCCCCGCCTCCAACACTGCTGCTCCCCAGGGCGCCGCCAGCTGCTTCAGGCCCTGAAGGGAACACCAAGTCAAAGAATGTAACCACTAGTGTCACACGGCGAGACTCACTTCTTGCTTGAACAGGAGGCAAAGTACAGCCAAATCTCATCATACTGATGAACCAAAAATCTAACATATGCATTTCAACAAATCAAGAGAACGTATGAACACCATATAACTTATTGTAAATACTTGCATCAGCATTGCCTGCCACCTCACCCCCCCCCCCCCCACACACACACACACGCAAACGATAATAAGTCAATAATAAAGCCTATTCCTCAACACATTGGGAACAAACAAAACACTAACTAGACAAACACACCACATTGTCAACGCACCGTCACTATGCAACAAACAACACACCCATAATGTCAACTCAATATTCAATAAACAAACACACCGAGGCCACAGCGGGAGTTGAGGCGGCGCCGTCCGTCAGCAGGATGACACAGCAGTGTGGCTGCCACACTGTGGACAGCACTGCTGCCGCTGCTCCTGCAGCCTCTATCGTCTCACCACGTTCTGGAGAGCAGCGGCAAAGGGAATGGAGTAAAAAAAAAACATTGTTATCGTGTCTCTGGTGGTGCTTGTATCATGGTTTGGTGTATGGGTGTCGTGTAGAAATGCGTGAGGGACTTACTCAGTGGCCGCAGAGACTCGCTGATGGTGAGGCTCGCCAACAATGCCATGCAGCACACAGACTGGCCACTCCACCACGATGCCGTCATCCTGGGGACCAAGGAACGGATTGCCTAATCATTATGCAATCCGTTCAGATTATTACATTAGGGCTTAATGTAATATTCTGTCGCTCCCTCAGGTCTGGCTCCGCACGTGTATCCTGTGTATATTCTGTATATAGATACTTTAAAAACTGGGTCCTGTCAGATCCCAGACGGATTCTTCACTCGTTTGCGAATGGCTGTTACCAGAATAATTAATTATAATAACTGTACCACATAGACATTCGCTGTTGGCGAATATATATCAATATTTACTGAATTACCAATTTCAAAATATTGATGATTGATCATAGCTTAGTTACCATTATGTGAAGACGATATATACACTGTAGCCTATTCAGTATTGATAACACATTTAGTTGCCTATTAACGGTATTTGATGTCATTTATTATAGCCAATTACTGATTTTGAAAATATTAATGATAACCTATTACCGGTATTTGAAGTCGTTAATCATAACTTATCAATTGTATTTGAGGATATTATAATTAAAACATATTAACAGTATTTGAAGATATATTACCAACCAGACTGTTATGACGATATATTAATCATAGATTATTACAAGTATGTAAAGACAATCAATAGTAGCTTAGTTCTGATATTTTGAAGATGTATTAATAATAGTCAATTGCTGGAATTCTAAGACTATTGATTATAGCCTATTACCAGTATGTAAAGACAATCTATGAAAAACTAGCCTATCACTTTCAAAATTATGTTTATAAGTACTTGTTAATGGTTTTTGAAGCCTATATTATATATAAACAATTATCAGTATTTGAAGACGATATATTAGTAATAGCCTATGCAGGTATATGAAGACAATATATTAGTAATAGCCTATGCAAGTATTTGAAGACGATATATTAGTAATAGCCTATGCAAGTATTTGAAGACGATATATTAGTAATAGCCTATGCAAGTATTTGAAGACGATATATTAGTAATAGCCTATGCAAGTATTTGAAGACGATATATTAGTAATAGCCTATGCAAGTATTTGAAGACGATATATTAGTAATAGCCTATGGAGGTATATGAAGACAATATATTAGTAATAGCCTATGCAGGTATTTAAAGACGATATATTAGTAATAGCCTATGGAGGTGTATGAAGACAATATATTAGTAATAGCCTATGCAAGTATTTGAAGACGATATATGCAGATATTTGAAGAGGATATATTAGCAATAGCCTATGAAGGTATCTGAAGACGATATATTAGTAACAGCCTATTCAGATCTGATATATTAGTAATAGCCTATGCAGGTATTGGGAGACGATATATCAATTACAGCTTATTAATTATATGTAAGGCCTATCATGTATTTGGAGACGAAAAATTGCTTAAACATTCTCTATCCTAATTATCATATCTACAATAAAACTCTCTCTTGACGATAGCATCATCGGGCGAGATACTCAACCGTTGGCTCATTACACCATGAAACGTCATGGTAGCAGGAGTGAGGCTACTGTAACCCAGGGACATTCCATCATGACTTTGGTTTCGGAAAATATTCCACCACGGGAGTTATCCCGAATACAAGTGTACAGTTAAACGATGGATTGATTCATATCATGAGACAGTAAACCTTGAAAATCTGAGATGTGGAGCTTTTCGTTATTCAGGCAGCAAATGCAAACCCTTTCATAATAATTAAACTATCACGTATACAATTTATTCAAACATCAGTGACTATTATTAATAAATCGTCTTTACATTTGTTTTTCTACATCTTATACCTCTGGCGCCGGTAGGCTTGATGGTCACCTCAGGTTAATTTTTTTTTTTTTTATAACGACGCCTTGACTTTCTTCATTATCTCTGATGTTAAGAGAGGAAGATGGGCTATTGCTGCCACTGCCTCAAATGCATATAACATTACAAATCCCGTTAGAGGTTTATGATATGACATCAGTTTGGTAATCTTTGGCCACGGCGGTAATACCAAAGAAAAGTGCCCAGCGAATATTGATACTCGAACTCGGGACACTAGGTTTGCATGCCGGAACGTCGTACTGAACCACATAGACATTTGCTGTTAACGTTATTATTATTTTTCTGTCATAATTTTCATAACCATTAAAATGCATAATCAAATTATACATACAGCACTAAATTGCAAATAAATATTCAAAAGTACTATTAAAACAATGTAGCTAGGATATAAAGAAGATATATCAATATTTACTGAATTACCAATCTCAAAATGTTTGTGATGTATTTATCATAGCTTAATTACCAGTATGTGAAGACGATATTTACATTGTAGTCTATTCAGTATTGATAACATATTAAGTAGCCTATTACCGGTATTTGATGACAGTAATTATAGCCAATTACCGATATTTGAATACATTAATTATAACTTATTACCAGTATTTGAAGTTATCAATCATAACCTATCAATCGTATTTTAGGATAATATAATTGAAACATACCAACAGTATTTGAAGATATTTTTGTCATAGGCTATTACTGACCAGAATATCACATTGATACAATAATTATAGCCTATTACAGGTATGTAAGGACGGTAAATAGTATCCTAGTGCTGATATTTTAAAGAAGATATATTAATAATAGTCTGTTGCTTGTATTCTAAGACTGTATTGATTATAGCCTATTACCACTATGTAAAGACAATATGAAAAACTAGCCTATCACTTTCAAAATGATGTTTATAAAAGCTTATTTATATTTTTTTAAGACTATATTCAATGTTAACAATTACCGGTATATGATGACGATATATTAGTAAAACCCTATACATGTATTTCAAGGCGATTAATTACAGTTGTACTACTGTACCATTGTACTACCGTCTACCCTAAATACCGGTATTAGGCTTTAACATCATCTTCAAATTCTTGTGATAGGCTATCAATAGTGTATCATCTTCACATACCGGTGTTATATTTCTATCATATAAATAAATATATATATATATATATATATATATATATATATATATATATATATATATATATATATATATATAAATTTATATATATATATATATATATATATATATATATATATATATATATATATATATATATACATATATATATATATATATATATATATATATATATATATATATATATATATATATATATATACATAAATTTCTATGTATATATATATATATATATATATATATATATATATATATATATATATATATATATATATGTATGTATTATATACACATGTATATATATATATATATATATATATATATATATATATATATATATATACATATATATATATATATATATATATATATATATATATATATATAATATATATATATATATATATATATATATATATATATATATATATATATATATATATATATATATATAAGACAAGAATAGATACCAGAAGACCTACTGGTCTATAACTAGGGTATCTGCTGCACTACATATTACTGCAAGTACACTATGAATTTGAGAATAAGATAGAACAGAACAAGGCTCTCTCCCACCCTCCTCATCCTGCCGGCAGGAAAAACAGATAGAAGAGAACACCATGACCTTGTAGAAAACATGGCCATGGACATTTTATAGTAAAGAATGAAAATAGAGGAGGATACAATACTGTACTAGACTAGACTACCACTAGTGATGGTATACATCCTGGATGGAGAATAACATTTATATTGAATCAATTATTGCTATTACACTTTTAATCTGAGATATATGGACACAAGGATATAAGTTTCGTGGATGCTCGCATTGTTTACTCTAAATCGTATGCTCATATCAAATGGGAACCAGTAAAGTAGACACAGACCAGAAAGACTTATACTCCAACTGTTGCTCAGGTAGAGATTTGATCACGGGTGGATGCACCAGTATCCTGACAACCTCCTCCAGTCCTCCTCCCACCCCTCCCACCAGTCTGAGTTACTTTACACCATGAATCCCTAAACTCGGAAATGTTTGTCTAATCTGGATTTTGAAAATATCTATAGTTTTAGAACTAACTACTGATGCTGGGAGTCTATTCCAATGGTCAACAACTCTAACATTGAAGTATGAATTACGAGCAATTGTGTTAATTTTTTGTACTTTTAATCTCATACCGTTACCTCTCATTACTGACGCTTTATTCATCTCAAAAAGTACTTCTGGATTGATTTTGTCAAATTTTTGAAAATATTTTAAAGACTTCAATCATATCTCCCCTAATTCTTCGCTTATGGAGAGTAAACATGTCTGTTTTAATCGTTCCTCATATGATAAATTACGCAATGTAGGAATAAGTTTTGTCGCTCGTCTCTGTACTCTTTCCAGCAAGTTTTGGTCTTTAATGTAGTTTGGTGACCAAAATTGTATCGCATATTCAAGGTGTGACCTTACAAATGCCGTATAGAGTTTTTTCATTACTTTTGTTGCTTTGTGATTGAAATTTCTTGAAATTAGCCCTAACATCATATTTGCTTTCTTACTGGGAGCTATGCATTGATCACTCACTTTTAGATGACAATTAATGATTACACCAAGATCCTCTTCTTGTTTGACTTTATCGAGCTCCTGATCACGCATTTTGTATTTAAAATTTTGATTTTTATCTCCAATATGCATAACCTTACATTTATCTGTAATAAAAGACATTAACCATTTCTCACTCCAATCGATTAGTTAGTTTTGATCCTCTTGAATTTTATCAGAGTCTTCAATGCATATTACTTTACCGCCAAGGTTTGTATCGTCTGCGAATTTATTACTTCACCGCCAAGTTTTATATCGTCTGCAAATTATTATTGTATCGTCTGCGA
>JAXIVD010002253.1:0-12500 GCA_036785275.1 Cancer borealis | reverse complement strand
GTATTGCGCATTTACCATGCCTTTGGAAACATGTTTTTGGTTTATTAATATATATCCTCGCGTTTTTACCCTTCAGTATGTGCTCAAGGTACTGTTCTTCTTAAGGCCATGGTGCACCATCACATATCAGGTCAGGTTATCTGGACAGGTGTCATTATTCATGCCAGATTATATTACATTGATTGATTAAGTGTCGGAAGCTTGTGACTGTCGTTACACTATTAATGAGCGAGTAACAGAAATACTGGTATGTACACTATTAAGGAGTGAGTAACAGAAGTGCTGGTCATGTCAAGCTACACCTTACACCTTGCCTGTTTCGGAGAAGTCCTGGGCCATAAGGAGCCTGGCAGTGAGATCCTCAGCGATCAAGGCATGAGTTCCGGGACGCACCAGCCGTTGCAAGATATCCACGTATTCCGTTGCCAACACAAACTTGATTCTGCCCATCGCCTCAGACTCCCGAACCTCCCGCAGGATGCCTATCTCTGCAGTCTGTTGGTGATACACGAAGAGAAAGGTAGTAAGGTCGTACATATATGTAATAATTTTTAACATATCATAATAGTGCAAATGCTTGTTTTGATACTTTTGACGTGGATGCAGGGATACAACATAATTCGAATGAAAACCACTTACGCGGAACTTGTTGACGGAGGCAGTGCCATACTCCCATATCATGGTGGTGGCAGCGTCGTCAACCAGTGCCTTTAGCGTCTGGAAGGGCTGCGGGATGTAACGAACTGCCAGCAAGGACATCAGATTACCTGTGTAGCTCTGAGTTACCACAAGCATGGCCAGCATCCAGCTTCCAAGGACCAGCCGCTCCCAACCCAACAACGCCGGCAACCACGAGTCTGAGAGAGAGAGAGAGAGAGAGAGAGAGAGAGAGAGAGAGAGAGAGAGAGAGAGAGAGAGAGAGAGAGAGAGAGAGAGAGAGAGAGAGAGAGATCACCAAGAAGCTGCCGTGACCCAGGATCGAGCTCGCAACCTTTAGGCCACAAGCCGAGCACTGTACTACAGAGCCACCCGCTAATATTTCTTCACCTGGAATCTCTGTAGAGACTATCAAACGGCAAATAAGAAACAACCGGGAACAGAAACTAAGCCTTAATCACGATCAGCATAATAAACTCATCAAGAGGAAACTGCTTCCCTTGCCTTTCATTTGTAATGGATGTGCTCACTTACTCTCCTGCAGCATCACCCTCACGTAGGGAGCGATGGCCGGGGGCTGAAGGGATGCACAGCGGCCGAGTAAGAGAACGATGGCCATCAGCACCACCAACGCCCCAAGGAGTCCAGCCCACACAAGGGGCGCCAAGGGCAGGAAGAAGCCCCACGGGTCCACTTCAGGCCGGCCTCTGCCAGCCAAGATCCTGAGGTAGTCATTTATTACAGGCACCGTATAGTCTATGATCTTGGAGCGCGCTTCAGTGACGCCGAAGGGACCCACCCCGAAGTCAACCTCCTGTCAAACCGATAGAAATGAGTTTACGAGAGAATAATCGCGATAAAGATGACAGTATGTCAAGAAAAGTAATAGTGACAAATTAGTAGAAGTGGACCCTCACCTGACGGCTTACCATGCCCACCATCCCGCTGAACGAGCCATTTGGCAGCATGCCTCCGAAGAAGCCATCAGGCGGACGCACGAGGCTGTAACTGAGGGACAAGGACCACTTCGTCAGGTATGGCTAACAGCAAGTGTAGCACGTAAGATGTATAAATCTGGCATAAGAATGTCCCTTGTATGTTTGATAGCAAATTGAATATTTACAATTTGAATTAATGGAAGCGATAGGTCATCACTACACTCATGTTCTTACTTGACGCCACAATTTAACTTTTTGTAAGAAACTGTGAATAAAAGTCGAATAATTAAGTCGAATAATTCCACTGGCCTTGCTGTTTCTTTTAAGGCTACTTGTAGTTCTCAATTATCTCTTTTTCTATTCAAATTTACCACTTGAATTCAGAAACAGAACAGTGTGAGACATGCTATCTTAATAGAAATTCATGCTATCAATAGAAATTTCATAATCTATTTGCTGTTTTAAATTGTTAACATATCCTTTTTGTTTCCAGCTGGAGTCGACTCTTGTCCTTGCGTAACTAAGTCCTTTGTACCAATATGTATGCAAATATGTTTACGTGATGTCTGTCTTGTTCTGTTGTTGTGTTGGGCAATGTTGTTTGTGCAATTAACTTTTGTATAGGCATTCGTTGACAGGCTTTGGCGTCATAGTGATAAATGAATCTCAAAAGAACAGGCAAAAAATTGGGTGCAGATTTCATGTTACAATATTGCTTCCATTAAGGAGACTAGATTTTCGCAGTTCATGGTACCTGAAGTTGAGAGACTGAGCGAGGACATCAAGGACGCTCATCATGGAGCCGGTGAAAACAATCTTCGTCCCGCCAGCCGGCTCCATCCTGCGCTGCAGCACCATGTGAGGCGGAAACTCCTCAGCGGTGAGGCGAAGGTGAGGCTTCTCCAAGAACCTGAGTCCGGGTTAGAGGGAAGCGAAAGTGGACAACACCAACGGTAGTGATACTAGTAGAACACAAGTAACTCCGACGCCGTTGTCAATATTAGTGAAGATTTCCTGACCTTAACCATTGACTTTGACATTTGGATGTTTTGGGTATAAAGAAAAGGTGCCTTTTGAAAAAAGAAGAATTTTCTTTTATAATGTGTGTTAGCGGCCAGTTTCATGTTGGTCGCATCAAAGGTGGCGCCCAAGATAACGTCCAATGCAAATACTATTGACGATGTTTAACCTTGACCTTTCACAATTCAATAAAGTAGAGATTTAGGATAAGGGCTGATTTTTATGAAGTTCAAAAGTTTGCGAAGAATAATGTCAGGAAGTTACCCAGACGGAGCACCTTCCTGCAGTGGTGACCTAAGTGGTGCCAAGAATATTTCAGACTCACCTATGGAACTTCTCCGGGAAGACCGGTAGCTTAGAGGTGAGGGTGAGACGGGCAAGGCCCCACTTGGCCACTTGCACTACGTGCTTGCTGTACGGCAGATGTACCAACACCTTGCATCTGCAAGTAATACTCAGCAATTCCATGGACTGTTTTCAATATTGTAAACTAATGCTGTTTGCAAAACTGAAAAGTCTTCTAACTGTGTCTGTGTGTTGCTACTGAAAGCTCTTTAGTTGTGGGCTTATCCTCACCTCACCCAAACATTATTACATTATTGTCTTTTTATACCTCCATTCACTTAAAGGCCCTCATACTTAGGCTAAATCTTCCTTTACCCATGAACGTCGTTTTTGTAATATCCTACTTCTATAGTGCATAGAATATAATGACCGAATGAGGAGATTGTCTTAAGGTTGCATTTTTCATGTCTAGCTTTTCTAATAAACAGGGTAGTCGTTGAATGATCCATTGCGCACGAAATCTCCTACAACATTATGTAACCCAGCACTAGGACTGCATATCATTTTAAGGTCTGATAGCATTGCTTTGATGCCATCTTACTAGACTTTATTCGGTGCGGGCGTCTCCATCAGCATGTTTAGATTTATACCGCAGAGCTGTCTGCCAACTAAACAATACGGTAGGAACGGCAGCACAGGAGAAGATGGAAAGGAGTAATGCATCAAGAGCGCGTGTGTCTGTGCGTGGTAGAAGATTGAAGTAGGAAGTAAGCCTTGTCATAAGTTGTTTTTAAAAAGGGTTGATCCCAACGCTGCCACCAATATCTTTTTTGAGATTTAGCTCGTCCAAATTTTGTGATAAAAGCTTTCTTCATTGCTTATATTTGATTATATTTACAGTGCAAAAGTATCATAAAAGGTAGTGTAGGAGTGCAACGACCAGCACATGAAATACCCCAGACAAGCGATGGAACACGACTTTGAGTATAGCCCGTGTTGTCTTTATTCAAACAGAAGGTTCAGATACCCTCATGACGAGATTTGCAAAGTAGCGGCTAGCACCGAAACAGTAAGAATATTTCTCGTTCCCGTTTCCCATCTGCCTGGGCCAACCAAAAGTCGATAGCAAAAAAGCACGGCGTCATGTGACAAGTAATGTTGCGGTGCAATGAGGTTATAACATCAATCAATCTGTATAACCATAACATATACATAACATAACATAACATATACATATAACCATGTTACCTTGGCGGAGTGCCACCGTCGGTGACGATGAGCACGGCATTGACATGGGAGAAGGTCAACTGTATGTGGTGGAGGCGAGCTATCGGCAAGCCGGTGAGGGCCACAAGCCGTGTGGGCCACGCCAAGAGGCCGCCGTCGCGGGCCAGCTCCGTCCAGGCAGCGAGGAAGGAAGGGTCGTCGCTCACCACCATCACCACCACACACCACGACACCCGCCGCACCTGTGGACCACCCGATACTCTGTCAATTCCCGGCTGAAAGATCACGCCATGGCGGCCTGATGGGGGGCTAACCACGCTGCCGCGCACGTGACTCTTACCATGCGGGCATGGTGCAGGACGCGACGCAGCAATGCCAAGGTCCCGTCGGGTCCAGTACCCTCAGGCCCCGCCTCCAACACTGCTGCTCCCCAGGGCGCCGCCAGCTGCTTCAGGCCCTGAAGGGAACACCAAGTCAAAGAATGAATATGACCACTAGTGTCACACGTCGAGACTCACTTCTTGCTTGAACAGGAGAGGCAAAGTACAGCCAAATCTCATCATACTGATGAACCAAAAATCTAACATATGCATTTCAACAAATCAAGAGAACGTATGAACACCATATAAGTTATTGTAAATACTTGGTTTAATCAGGCTGAGATGAAATGCATCAGCATTGCCTGCTCCCCTCCCCTCACACACACACACACACACACACACACACACACACACACACACACACACACACGCAAACGATAGTAAGTCAATAATAAAGCCTATTCCTCAACACATTGTGAACAAACATAACACAAACGAGACAAACACACCACATTGTCAAGGCACCGTCACTATGCAACAAGCAACACACCCATAATGTCAACTCAATATTCAATAAACAAACACACCGAGGCCACAGCGGGAGTTGAGGCGGCGCCATCCGTCAGCAGGATGACACAACAGTGTGGCTGCCACACTGTGGACAGCACTTCTGCCGCTGCTCCTGCAGCCTCTATCGTCTCACCACGCTCTGAGCGGCGAAGGGCATGGAGTTATAAAAACACATTGTTTACCGTGTCTCTGGTGGTGCTTGTATCATGGTTTGGTGTATGGGCGTCGTGTAGAAATGCGTGAGGAACTTACTCCGTGGCCGCAGAGACTCGCTGATGGTGAGGCTCGCCAACAATGCCATGCAGCACACAGACTGGCCACTCCACCACGATGCCGTCATCCTGGGGACCAAGGAACGGATTGCCTAATGTAACTCTCACATATTCTGTACCGCCTCTACGTGCCATCTACCAAGCTTTGACCTCAACCGGATCCTCCTGTCAGGGATCGCCAGTATCTCGTGAATCCTTCGCTTCCTCACGTCTGGCTCTTCACGTGTATCTTGTGTATATTCTGTATATAGATACTCTAAAAGCTACTAAAAGTATGAGTATCTTTTTGCCTCAATATACGCTTGCAGCTCTGCAGCATCAAGAGAAGCACCTCTCCCAGCAGATAATATCATCCTTTACCTCGCCTCTTTGTTCATTTGCATAGACATGTTATCACCTACCACTGTTACTTATGGTGAAAGCCGTTACCTCTTGGCTTTAGTTTCGGCAAGTATTTCACTGCGGGAGATTTTCCGAATACTTAACATTAACAAGCGAACGATGGATTAAAAAGTATAGCGAGATGAAAAACATTGAAAATCTGAGATGTGGACTTCACCGTCATTCTGACTGCAAATGCAAACCCTTACACAATAACTAAACTGTAATTAATAGATCATCTTCAAATACCTATGATAAGCTATAATTAATATATCGCCTACAAATACGTCATAGGTTATCATAAATATCTAGTCTTCATATACCAGTAATAGGCTATCATTAATATATTGTCTTTAAATAAGTATAATAGGCTATAGTTAATATATCGTCTTTACATGCGGCAACAAAGTTATATCAACATATCGGCTTCAAATATCTGTAACTAGGCTATTATTCATATATCATCTTCAAATACTGGTAACTAAGCAATGTTTGATATGTGAAGATTACATTGTATTAATACTTTTGAACAATTATTTGCATGTAAGTAGTGGATGAAAAATGTGTTGTTATAGATTTTAAGAGTATTGATTATTGTGACAAAAGAACATAAATCCAGCAGCGAATGTCTTTGTTGTGTGGTTGTCATGAACGAAAAAAAAAATCTGAAAACCACGACAACAATTCCCATCGTGACTGTACAATGCTCAAAATGTATCGTAACACAAAGTAACACCGCGTGTATTATAGAACTGGTATGCGTTGCTGCTTTTCTTTCGTGACAAAGAGGAAAAAAGATTCAAGTAAAATCAATGGACAACTGAAGTTTATAAAATTAAAACCAAGTGTGGTACAAAATAGTATTTTTATGATCATATAAAGTCCTAGGAAAAGGTAACCAAACGAAAGTGGAATTCCAGTCAGAAATTTCAAACTTGACAGTATTTATATTCAATACGTCATGGGATGATTATTAAAAATGGTATACTTCCAACAAAAGTTAACGAGCATCAATCCTTATGATATATAATTTATTGAAGCACACAGGTTCCTTGTACAGACTGTAGTAAGCAATAGACCGTCGAAAAGCAGCACGTTATGAATGTGAGACATGGAGCACCTCCAATCAGTGCCTCGGAAAGTAGCTCTGTCACCAGCAGTATCTGCATAATATTATGAAGATCGATGTGGCAACTCTTGATCGTTGGCCGCTCAGTGATTCTGAGTCCATGTTGACGAGCGATTCCCAGTTGTTCTACAGTAGGTCTTCTGAAGTGATTTCAAGTTTCATTGATTTTCTAAAGCTTTACATTAGGATAAAACTAATCTGTATGCCTTTCACTCTTGTTTTTTTCCCTTTGTCTCTGTGTTTTTGATGTAGCTATTACTCAAATTTTCATTTTGGAGAGCGGCATCAATGTGTAAGTAATGTGAGGGAAGAGGCACAAGTGTACCACACTCTGAACATGGAGACCGACGTCTCGGACAAGAAGCAGAAGTGATAGGGCAATAAGATGCGACGGAAGACGCGGTGAACGACTGCACATTGTACTCTCCTCGGTAAGAAAGATCCTTCTGTGGTAGGGGAGTGGCGGTAATGACTGGCCGAGAATTCCGCGGCCTGAAGTTGACGTGACCTTCCCGCCGCCAGCGCCGGATCCACCTGTAGACGGTGGTAACGCTGGTGCCACTTTGGACAGCAATGTTTCGTATTGACATCCCAGAAGCCCACAACAACACGAACCCGGCCCGCTGGTGGCTCTGCGTCGGCCTGAATGAACGGCACCCACACATGGCGGCCTGTGGGTGGACAGCGCATCACAAACTCGTCAAATCTGGAGACGAAGTCTAAAATAAAGATTTTATATGTAGCTTCGATTAAACCTGATAAGTGTTTATTGATACTCATTATACACTAAACCAATTTCCCTTTATTTTACGACATGTCTGCCAAACGGTACTCTAGCAATTGTTCTTGTAGATAAGATTATTGAAAAGTATTGGTGACAGTTTTGATCTGGTACAATCCTTATCGGATTACTGTGCCAAAGCAGTGATTGAAGCAACGTACTAAGGTGAATGGTAATAAAAGCAATACGAGGCAACATAGAAGCGGAACTCTAAATAAGGGTACAAGAATTAATAGTTTTGGTAGTTGAGGGAGACCTTTGTCTTTCAGTGGTCTAATTGAGGATATGTATAAATATATATACATATATATATATATATATATATATATATATATATATATATATATATATATATATATATATGTGTGTGTGTGTGTGTGTGTGTGTGTGTCTGTGTGTGTGTGTGTGTGTGTGTGTGTGTGTGTGTGTGTGTGTGTGTGTTATGCACATCCCGAGACTGACTGACTATACCTGTGTTACTGCTTTGGTGGAGGTGAGGTGCGAGGCTGAGGCACCAAGACTCAGTGACGAGGCCAGGGAAGTGTGAAGCCTTTAATTAAATGAAAGGAAGTCCACTGCGGCCCACGCGTGCGCAATGCACTTCCCTGCTTGCTGAGGTTACAAGCAAAGCTTGATTGGCTGGGAAATTGATATTTGTTTGTGATTGGGTGTATGTAGAGAGCAAGTGTGACGCTTTCTTGCACACACAAACACACGCACACGCACGCACACACACACACACACACACACACACACACACACACACACACACACACACACACTTGGCAATGCAGCTTCTACTTTAAACTAAACTAAAGAATTGATGATTTGTGGACAGTGTTGAGACGGGTGATTATTATTGTAATTTGAAAATATCGATTGAATTTTGCATTGCAAAATAACAAAAACTGACATTAATTCAGATCTTGTTTTCATCTATTAAATATGTATTATTGATACCTTAAATTCCATAATATACTGTAACCATTCATTTACATATTTTTCCATGGTGACAATTTCCATCTCCTGACCTATTATTCAGGTTGTATGACAACGGAGATGTTTGTCTGCAGCATTTGTCTCCAACATGGAGGAGGTTACAAGACATTTGCTGTTTTCAGGAAAATAATAAGTCTTGTAAAACAAAATGTGTATTTATGAGGAATAAGGTAAGAAGTACATTTCAAAACTTTTGAGAAATATAAGAAACTTTAGATACACAAACACGTAGTATTATAACGTTTTGTAGAGTTCTAGTTTGATAAGTAGTGATCATTACTTGAAGATAAAAAATCAAATCCTCAGGGAGGAAACTGTCAGGATGGTGTTGAGACTGTGGCCTGCCAGGACTTCCAGCAGGAACAGCACGAGACTCAGCCCATTGCCCACTGAAAGGATTGCAAACATCCCCTGCAACAAAAAAAAATATTGAGTTTGAGTTATATATATATATATATATATATATATATATATATATATATATATATATATATATATATATGTATATATATATATATATATATATATATATATATATATATATATATATATATATATATATTTACCCATGAACATCTTTCTCAACGTCATTCGATAGCTTCCAGTCTGTCTCATTATCTGTATATTCGGCATCTCCTAATTCCCAAAACCACACACCACCGTCAGTTCAGGTTCCAGGACACGACGTATCAGATCTGGATTATTCTGGATTAGTAGCCACCTGACGTTCTACCCTCCGTGCCCATACTCCAGTTCCAAACTGGTCTTGTATATATCATGTCACACTTTCCCCCAAAAAATGTATGATAGATAGATAGATAGATATATTAATATATATACATTTATTTTTTATTTTATTTTTTTAAGGTTAATTTTGGAGAGAGAGAGAGAGAGAGAGAGAGAGAGAGAGAGAGAGAGAGAGAGAGAGAGAGAGAGAGAGAGAGAGAGAGAGAGAGAGAGGGGGGGGGGGGGTTAGAGAGAACTTGTGACTCATCGCTATGGAATGTTTCTCCCCCAAACTTACCAACGGAAAATCTAGTTAATTATTTGTCTTTTACCGCGCACATATTAGTCATACAGAAAAATTGCATTTGTACTTATTGATGTTATCTTAAAAGTTCTATCAAATGACGTAATCTAATCTAAATTTACGCCAAAAATTTTTGAACTTTTTTTTTCTGCATTATTTGTTAACCGTTAACGTGTTCTGATTTATGAAAAAGAAAGCTATTTTCATTTCCTAACTTTAATTATTCGTAGATCTTTTAACGTAAACCCCATAGTTCTCGATTTACAAAGCAAAACCTTAAATACTAGTTTGACATTAAAAATACTTCAATACTTATATTTTCACTTTCAAAAGGCTTTTCAGCTGGTGTAGTCAGATTTTAAATAACGCTAATAGTTTAGGGGAAAAAAAAATTTCAATGGTCATTTATAATTGAGTTTCATTTTCAATAGAATGAAAGGAAAGCTTGTTTCATATACTTTCTGTAATGACTCCTATTGTCATTTGACGTCAACTTCATAGTTCTCGAGTTAGAAAAAACGTTAACGATTAGTTTGACAAAAAATGCACCAATATTTGTTTAAATCATTTTAAAAGGCGTATCAGCTGGTATAATTTGATTTTTTATTATACTCACAGGTTTTTAAGAAAAAATTCCTTCATTATAGAAAAAGTAATTTAATGTTTAAAAGTCGCAAAAGAAAGGTTTCATATTTATTCCTTGTTTATTCGTAGTCATTGTACGTATACCTTATAGTTCTCAAGCTATAATGAGAAAATCAGTTTTGTGTTAAAAAAACAAACTCTGGAAAATAATATACTTGATACATTTATAATATATGAAAATCATGTTTTGACAACAATTTTCCTAAATGTTCATACATACAGTTTGACCTCTTAATATTATTAGATTGTCTTCACATACCGATATGTTGTAGAGCATATTGTAGTGTACCTTTCACATTATTGGCCTGCCCTTTGACCGAATATTTACTGAGTGGTTAATATATATATATGTTTTGTGTGTTGAGTCTCTCCTATCTGCCAGAAATCGAAGAAAACTGAATCTCTTCCAATCCAGTTTTCTTTGTTACCTTGAAATACCGAAAAAGCGATATCGGTATACCGACTCAATTCGAATACCGATATCGGTATACCTCAAATGCGGCAATACCGGTAAAACCTGACAAAAAAACGGTATTTCGGTTTACCGGTTTTCGGTGCACATCCCTAGCAGACAGTCAGTTGGGTTTTGGTCCTTCTTGCACCCGTACGCACTGTCTGACCTCCGTAAATAATTGTTTTTTATAGGGTTGTGTCGTTACGTTGTTGAGGGCTGAGTCTTTGTCAATGTATTTGGGGAGGCGGTTGTACAGTGATTAGCGTTCGGGCATGCAAACCTAGGGTCCCGAGTGCGAGTCCCGATATCCGCTGGCCACATTTCTTTCCATGGTATTACCGCCGAGTGGCCAAAGATTACCCAAATTACTGCCATACTGTCCTCAGATGGGACTTACAATGTTATATGCATTTGAGGCTGTAGAAGCAATAGCCTCTCTCGTTCTCAACATTTTCAAGAGAGAACGTAAACGTTCGAGGGGTCACTATATAAAAAAAATTTAAACTTACGCTAAATAACGGACAAGAGGCAGTCCATTTTAGCCTCCATAAAACCTATTGGCGCCAACAGTTTCTGATGTAAAAAAGATTTGCCCTGTATTTACTTGAGTCAATGAATAGTTAGGGAGCGTCTGAAATTGTAGTATTGTAGTGCTTTTAAATGTGCCGTCGTGGGCCTTGAAAGAGTTACCAGCAGAAAACTGCAGGAGATGCACTCCATTGTAAAAAAAAAAAAAATAACAGGGAGAAACTTTCCATAACCATTGTTGGAAGCACGGGATCCTGACTCAGTGGTATTTGTAGAAGGCTTCTTTATGTATCAATGTAGTGGAGGGAGGAAAAGAGAGTTCACTCCCTCCTGTCTGTTTGGTGACAGCCGGGCCAGAGTGTAGCCTGAACAACCAACTCACTGCATTGAACCTTGTTTTCTGTCTACCTGTGAAACATACAATAAGTATCAAAATTGTATAATCTACGGTGCTATTACTCGCCGCCAAATACGCACCCAAACATTGCCGAGTGACAGTGTGGTCCTGACGGTGATCTTACTTGGCGCCTGATCACACACTGTCGAGTTGGAGCTGAGGCTGTTCATCCAGTGGTTGTAGAGTCCTGCCTCCGTGATCCATGTGATGCTGTGGACAAACCATCATCTCTGTATAGTTCTCAGCTTCAGACAATATTACCAACAGACAAAAAAAAAAATTCAAAGTTGCCGCTATTTGAGTATATTTCGTTCAAAAATAACACGAGGAAATAATTTGGAAAGGAAGGCCAAAAATCTCGCCTCAGCTGCAGAGGAGTGTGTTACTCACCGCTTGCTGATGCTCTGCACGAGAGGACTGTGCTTGGGTCCGATCATGCAATACAGAAAGGACAAGAAAGACTCCCTTGAGGTGTAGAAATCACAGCTGCCTGTCAGGAAAAGGAAGGAAGAAAGTTGAATTCTGTGATGTGATTGCAGTTTTTTTAGTGTGTGTTTGTATGTGTGTGCAGAATAGACCACAGAAAATTGTTTACCACTGAAGCATTATTATCATGCCAAGCGCAGGGTTTTGTTTTCAAACGCTTGTTAGTTACTCTGACAGCAAATACTTTTTGATACACGGTTCTAACTTTCATTACTTAAATATTTGATTTTAATAACCGTACTTAATTAAACAAAGTTTTAATGAAAATAATTATTCATGTTCAATTACTGCCATTGAATGGAATTGCAGACGTCTTTTGTAATGTAAAACTGACATATTTACCTGTATATTCCATATGAAAATTATCAACTATGACCAAAA
>JAXIVD010002252.1:22500-64003 GCA_036785275.1 Cancer borealis | reverse complement strand
CTCCAACACAGCCCCATCGTCTCGTCCTCCCTTCCCTACCCCTTCTGGATTCCTGGAACAGTGCTTGACCACCGCACCACCACCCCGCTGCCTTCCCCCTCCACCACCAGGCAGGGCGTCACTTGAAGGCTACAGCACAAAGCAAAGTAAAAAGAAAGGCGGGTGTGCGGAGGTTATACAGTATGGTGGGCTGTGTGGCGGCGTCTGTTTATAGAGTTTGGTTATACAATTGTTTGTGAGTGTGTGTGTGTGTGTGTGTGTGTGTGTGTGTGTGTGTGTGTGTGTGTGTGTGTGTGTGTGTGTGTGTGTGTGTATGTGTGTGTGTGTGTGTGTGTGTGTGTGTGTGTGTGTGTGTGTGTAAGTACGTGTCCCTTAGTGTCCTTTAATGTCATGTCCTTTGGTGGATGATGGGTCCTTACGCTGCAGGGTAAGGGAGGGAGGGAGGGAGGGAGGGAGGGTGAGGGTGACTGTGCCGTGTCATCCGGGTTAGTACAGTTTACCTTTCCCGTGTTGATCCAGGTAGTCAGCTATTGGCCAACCTGTGCAGAGGAAGGAACAACCGGGTACACTGTGCTGGGCCTAGTCTAGCCCGGCCCAGCCCCACCCCAACCTGAACCCGACAGTCCGGCCTGGCTGTATCCACGACCACTGCACGCTTCACCACCACCACCACCACTACCACGACGCTCAACAACACTTCACCCCCACCACCACCAGCTCAGTAGAAACGTTCTGGCCTGTCACACGGCAAGCTGAGATTCGCACCTTGCTGAAGGTGCAAAGTTTTCACTAATGATCGAGCAGTTACTGTTTTCCTTGCGTGGTGTGTGGTGTGTGAAAGGTCAAGGCCTTACCCATAGATTACACGATATGAACAATCTTTAAGCTCTCTCCAGGAGGGTAATGCCTGGTGATCATGACATTTCACTACCACCACCACCACCACCACCGCAGCGTTGTGCAACACACGCCCACACCGAGACACCTTCTGTTCTGCTTGGCTCATCACCGCATCTTCCCACGCTTGACGGAACATTCTACACAAACTTTAAAATGTCACTACAATGTTCCGTCACTTCAACGTCCTTGTAAACTAATTGCATTCCTTAACAAGCCTGGCGCATATTACGTCTGTTGTAAATAATGTAAACGATGTCGTAAATAATGTCATAAACTGTCTATTTAAATAATGATGTTAATAAATAGTTACACTGTTCAACAAGCTTGACACATGTTACGTCTACCACTTGCTGTTCTCCCGCTCAGCAACACAAACAACACGTCAGCTTCCCCAGAACAAACATTAACCTTTAACAACTTCCACGGGGATATGTTAAGTCAGCAGTGTCAGCAATCACGTCAGCGGGACCGGTATGTGCTGATTCAGGGGCGTGAATCAGCACCAGAAAGGAGGGGGAGGGTGACGTATAAAAGCCAGTGCGCCCTACGCTCGAGTAGCACCACCACCACCACGCCGTGAGGTCAGCAATGTGAAGGCCACACCTTGACCTGCGGCAGACACAGGAGCCTCCCACGCCAACACAAACACCACGACCCTTGACACTGGAAGGTATCGGGTAAAGGTTGTGAAAGAACATTATTTAACTATTCCATCTCAGATTCTACGGTCATCAAAGCACGGAAAAAAAAAAAAAATAAATAAATAAATAAAATAAAATAAATAAATAAATATATATATATATATATATATATATATATATATATATATATATATATATATATATATATATATATATATATATATATATATATATACAGTGAAGAGAAGTGTCATTAAACTGTATTGAAATAAAATGGTTTATAAACGAACACAAATTTAATACGAGTTTTAAAAAATGAGATACGATATTAATAGAAATAGAATAATGAAACGGTAATAACTGAATCATTATACTATACGGAATAAAAGTAAAGTGATAATTAACCTGACATTGTTTAAAGAAAACAGAATACTCGTAGAGAAAGGGAAAAAGTGTTAAAAAAAATTATATAATCTAATCTGAATTTTATGCAGAATTTCTTTAAAACAGACTCTTATTAAAAAAAAAACTATTATTATCATTATCATTATTACTATTATTATTATTACGTGGTTGGGAGTACAGAGGTGAGCAAATCTGACGAGAATCCAATGTCACCTCAACACCGATTTCTTCACCTAAACAAAAAAATTGAGAAAAAAAAAATTTAAACTTCACCGTGTTATTTCCTTGTTGCTCGCTTTTGTATCACTCTAACTATTTTTTCTTCCTTATCCTTCATTTGTTTGACATACAATTGTGCATTGAAATTCAACAAGTGATCAGAGCAAAGCAATGATCGCTCAAACTTCAACACTCACGTAAAGAAAACGGTGAAAACAAACTTACAGAAAACTGAATAGAAACCATAATATATCACACTAACTTGACAAACAACCATTAAACACTTGAATACATAAATACCAAATACCAATGAACTAAATTAACTGTGCAGGTCTGATGGCGTGCCCTTGAACACACACTAACCTGTATATTCACTTGTAACATCTAATCCATACTAATACTAACACTCATATTTGTTGCCTCTCCATTTGCACAATCTTATATGACCTCATACTGTGCCTTGCACCTTCCTACCGCCTCTTACATCCTCAACTCATTGCTGTACTCACCAAAGGCACAGGTATCAGGGACGCAGACTGCCACGCTCCTCACCTTAGCACAGTTCACATAAGACTGGATGTAACAAGCGTCCCTGAGGGCTGGGTGGTGCTGGGTGCCATCTCGCGCTAGATGACTACTTACTCACAAGGCATTTTTGTATTTTAAACGATGATTGAGGATGAAATAAAGGTACTGTAGGTGGTTTTAAGGTATATATAAAGGCTATGGTGATGTGTGTTTGTGTTAAGATGGTTATGTTTGGATGGGAATGTACTTCTTGATATGATTTTTGTTAAAGGTCAGAGATAAGCTGCCCACCAGTGGTTTTCACGCGCACACTATTAATTCCATTCTAGGCCGCGTCTTTGATCCCATTCGTGGCCTGCAAACTGATTTTTTTTTCCTAATCAGTTTGTTGCCGCACACCACCCGCTCCTACGTGACCAATACCTCTGGATTCCAACCCTGTATTACGCCCTAACAAGCATTTCCTGAACCACTGTACAATTATCATCCTATACCTACTACCTACCCTCCCTCCCTCCCCACTGGCCTCAATTTCGCACTTTACCTTATCTAGTTAACACACTTTTTTTTTCAACGTAAGGAAGCTGCGTTGTTTTATTGCAATGCCTCACTTCAAGGTCAGTCAGATCCACTCCGTTTACCCTTCATATTATTTTTTTTCTTTATTTGTAGCCACAGCCTTTAGTATTTGGCAACAATGTCGGTGGAAGTGTTTCACTGTTTCGTTCACTTTAACTTCCGTCTTGAAACTCTTGAGGCAGTGTATGGATGTATTATAATATATATATATATATATATATATATATATATATATATATATATATATATATATATATATATATATATATTTCTCTCTCTCTCTCTCTCTCTCTCTCTCTCTCTCTCTCTCTCTCTCTCTCTCTCTCTCTCTCTCTCTAAATTCATCACACTTGCCAAAAAGGACAAAGAAATAAACATGAATCTGAGCAATCTTTTTTTTTAACTAATATCATTTGTATTGAAGCCATGATATTACAGAACAAACTACTTAACAAGTTCATCACAGCGATAACCACTTCAAAGGCCCATTACAAGTATAACTACTCAACAGGCCATTACAGGATCACCACTCAACAGGCCATTAAAGGCGTCACAGTATGCACTCTGTACAAGTCATGAGTAACACTTCCCCCGTCACACACCCGTCACACAACCATCCACTGATGAACAATTACACAAAGGAAATTGCAAAAGGTGAACCTCTTAATATCAATGTAAATTATAGTTACTGTCAACAAACAGCATTGTCGTGGTTATAAATAAATCTAAAAATATGAAAAATTTCTAGACAGATGACATGCATTCACGTTCCCAAACATAACTACATAAAAAGTTGCCAAATACACTTGGCACCTCAAATTCACAAACACACACCTGGGCACTACAGCTACATCAGTATATAAACTGTAAAATTTAGTCTGTATGAACAAAAGAGAATTGTAATTGTAATTGTAATGTGGGGGAACAAAAGAGAAGTATTCACATAGTGACACATTTCCTCACTGCATGTTTATCTATTGAGCGAGATGATTGGGGGGGAGAGGGGGGGAAGGAAGGGAAGGGAAAGTCAAATGTGAGTCAAATGTGAAATGAATCCCCGAGAATTGGGTCTAATGTTCCCTTGTATGTACAGATTATATACACTCATGCTCAAACCTGAGGAACATAGATGTACTACTAATACATGCAATGTGCTCAAAATATCACATTTAAAAAAGAGAAAATAATAATTGATAAAAAAAAAACCAGTAAAATAATTGTGTACTGGACTATTTCACCAAAGTGTCACATGGTATTCATGCATTACTATTAATATTTTAACTAAGATGTACTCATGCACTGTATTAACTCACCAAACTGTACTCATGCACTGTATCACCTCACCAAACTGTACCATCAATCAGTATCCACATCCGTACTTCCCTTCCATCATCAGTAAGGTTCTCACTGTAACTTTTAACAACACAATACCCTGTTGAGAATCACATGTAAATACAATACTTGAACGCCTCCAAAAAAGCCCTGAGCCAAGCCTCGTAGGTCTGCAATACCCCTCTGTATCCCTTGGATTCAATACACAGACGCAAGGGATTAAGAAAATAGACTAATAAAATAGAGACTATAATGTGAGTTATATCATTAAGTTCAATGTGTCATGTTGGTCCTGGGAACAGTAAACAAAAGGAATTAAGGATTTCACGGCCACACCTCCTTTAGGAAAGTTACACTGCCACTCTGTCCTAAGTCACCCCTTCCCTCCCTCTCTACTGAACACATACACAGACACACTCCATCACTGTGCTGCTGCTCCTACCGCTGCATCCATCAACATGTTCATTCAATTCAATCACATATACAAAACAGAAGTACACAATTCAAATGACATTATTTTTATTAATGCAGGAGAATGTGTGGTAATTATTAATCCTGGCAAATTTTTGACCCTAAATGTTTCTGGTTATCTGGTGATCTTGTCCTATTTTGGATTTTTTCAAGTTGGTTCAAAATCCTATTCATTGCACGAACAAAGAAGGACAAAGAGTATCTGAGGATGAAATGTTAGTCTAGTTTGATGTAATACATACAATAACACTTGGATTCCTGTTTCAGTATTTATTACATGATACAATAATCTTTCAACACAACTGGAACCTAACCTCCACAGTTACTGAAAAATGAGGAAATATTGGGAAATACGACCAATACATTAACTTAACTAAAAAATTAGATAAATATGAAAATTACATGTGCCTGTCTTATGCCCAGTATCTTAGGTGTTGAGGTGGTGCCAGCCTCGCCTCCCTCCTCTAAGGTAGTACTCATCAGACACCTCAACACCTCACACTCAACTCTACCTTCCAACATGTACTGAGAGGCTTCACACACTTACCACCTTGTAAAACTTGTCATACTTTATACATGTACAAACATAACAAATATCGATGCACAAATTGAAGTGTGTCCCTCGTATCATCTTTCTATCTGGTCTGGCCAATGCTTGACAATGTATGTGTTTCATCCACACTTCTGAATGTCAACAAACAACTGAGGTTCGTGCCATACTATTACAAACCAAACTCTACCAAACCTGCATTACTCAATTCAACAAAGGTTTGTCTTTGTTGAAACTGCAAATTCATAAAAACTGAAAACTGTGTGAAATAATAAATCACACAAGTTATCCTGTGATGACAAATCCGTGTGTGCTTCACTTCACATTCCCTCTATGGCTGTAGTCTGTCATGTACACAAACACTACACCGTCATGTACACAAACACTACACCGTCATGTACACAAACACTACACTGTCATGTACACAAACACTACACCGTCATGTACACAAACACTACACTGTCAAGCTGATGCAACACCTTATCAACATTTATTCTCTTAGTGATTGTTATCACAAATTCTTGCTCCATTTTTAGGTGCTAAGAAATTATAATAATTTGTAAAACTTTGGTAAACCAGTAACTTATCACATGAATAAAAATTTGTTTTGGGACCTAGAATATAATTTGTTTTCTTTATGCCAATTATTGTTATAATTTCATCAAACTAATACTTTTACTTTACCTTCATATCTACTTATATACATCAACACTACCACCATAACCAATTTGGTGCAAAATGTCTTCGAAACTTTTAGAAACTCAAGATGTATGAGATGTGATCCAGAATGTCCTTAACTGTCCACTTGGAATACTACACACTACAGACTGAACTGTTTCTTAGACATGAAAGGAGTTGTTCAAAGTGAATTGGTCCTATAAACACTTTTATATTGGTGTTTCAAGGTGAATGAAGGGAATGTGAGGATGAAACATAAGGACAAGTGGTAAGCACAGACCTGCTGCTGCCGCTGCATCACAGCTCAAACAGTTCAGTTTATGCAGCAGTGTATGACTAACAACATGGTAGTGGTGACCCCCCTCTCCCTCCGCCCTTCTCCCTCGACCTGGTACTTAGGATGAAGATCAGGATGAAGAAAGGATGATTCGGTGACAGTGAGGAGAGTGTAATGGAAATGTGAGTCATGGTGAACAGTATCCATCCACCAGGACAGAGGTGATTCTGATCCAGCCTGTGGTGAAGGCTGCTACTTACTATATTCACTCTGAGGAAAACTACCTGAAACGGGATCACATCAAATAGAATGTCAGGTTTGTGTCAATCACTTCATGGACACAGTTTGGAAACTCTTGGATCACATCTTTAATTTATAACTTAACATATCAATAAGCTAAGGAAAAGAAACACATATTCAAACTATTCAATATAAAACTAATAAAACTTTCATTTTTCAAATAAATCTCATAAAAATTAGGTAGTTCACTACTTATCCTTTTACTATTTAAAAATATGTGTGCATATATGTATACTAATGATGTATATAAAGTGTGAAAAGAATATCTTAAAAAATGTATAATGATGTGTGGAGTTGATGTGGGTTAGCAGTGTGATGCTGCTATACACTGTGACGCCAATGCATAACAATGAAAGTGTTCAGCCACTCCACGACTCCTTAAGTGTGATGTCAAACCCTTAACTTACTATTTAACATGGCAAGGCTTTGGAAAGTGACCGTACAGAGAAGGCAAGCACCTCACCTCACCTCACGGGAAAGTGGATTATACTCTCATCTTCTGTCTCTTCTTTCCTTAAATATAATGCTTTGTTTCCTACCCTTCCTCCCCCGTTCTAATGTTATGCTTTAAACAATGAAGCTGCAATCTTTGGCCTTTGCTTGAATACATACTTTGGTTTATTTTCTGTATCATACCTCCTGTTCTACCTACCTTACTAAACACAAGCCTCAGTCCACACTCCAACCTTATAGAAAACTACTACTAAGAAATCTAATATCAGGTCATTTCAAAACCTCATAAGTGAAGCAGACTTTGAGGCAGATGAATGATAGAAGTGATACAATGTAGTGAAGAGAAAATCTGGTGTTGGAGTCTCAAGGCTGTAAACTGCTTGGTATTTCAGTACTCACATACATAAGATATTTGGTTTTCTGCATAATGATGCAATGAAACTACCTATTTTAAACTTTGGACAAATTTCAATTCAACAATTATAACATGCTGTATAAGACTTTGACCCTGTGGTTGGGGCTGCAAGAATACTACCACAGTATTCCCTGTGGCTCATAAAAGGCGACTAAAAGGGACGGAGCGAGGGCTCTGGGAAGCCCCTCCTCTGTATACTCTATGTAAAGACAAGGCGCAGAGAGGGAGGGAGAGTAATGTCTCTACAAACCCTGAAGATTGGGTCTTTGAATATGTGTGGATGTAATATGCTAAGTGTAAATGGGTAATTGGAAAAATGTTTGTGGAGCAAAAGTTTGATGTGTCAGCAATGAGTGAAACTAAACTAAAAGTGAAGAGTGATTGTGAGTTTGTGTGTGTGAGTGAAAGGCTGTGAGGTCTTAATGGTGAGTGTGGCAGTGTGACAGTGTGTGGTGGAATGGAAGGAAGTGTGATCAAGGGTGATGTGAGTGAAAGTAAAGTTTGGTAGAGAGATGTAAGTGTTTGTGTGTTTATGGTCCTGGTAGTGAGAGGAATGAAACAGATCAGGAGGCCTTTTGGAATGATTTGGCTGATTGTTTACAGAGTTTTGGAGCAAATGTGAGTCTTGTGTTGTTAGGAGATTTCAATGGTCATGTTGGTGATGAGAAAGTTGAAGACTTGGTTGGTAGGCAAGGGGTGCCCGGGAGAAATGAAAATGGAGATAAAAAAAGTACAAAAGAGTACAAAATACTACAAAGGATGAACAGAAATCAAGTCCTACTGGACCTAACGAGGCTGTCTGTGTAGCCTATAGTTTCCATTAATTTACCAACTACGGATGTGAGGCTGATTGGTCTGTAGTTAATCAGTAGTGAGTTATCTCTTTTTTTTTGTATAGGGTAACATTTGCTAGTTTCCAAATGTTGGAGACTTCCAGAATTTAAAGACATTGAATAGTATTGCAAGAGGTTTGCTGATTTGATATGTTGCCTCTTTTAAGACTCTCGGTGCAATATTATCAGGACCAGGAGTTTTATTTACTTTAATTTTATCAAGTGTCTTAGTTACAGTATCCTCAGTAAAGTCACAATCGCTTAGAGGAATTAAGTAAGGTTGATCTGGAGTTATTTTCTGGATTTCATAGATGTCTTCAACAGTAAAAACGGATGCAAAATAATCATTTAGTACTTGTATTGTAGAGAGATAGTTACTTCCTTGTGGAGGGAAAGGTGAGTGTAGGTATGAGGTGGGTGGAGAGTAGATAGTTCTGAAAGTGAGTTGAAGCAGAGAAGAATGTGTTGAGGTGGTTTAGACACATGGAGAGAATGGAGCAGGATCAGTTGGTGAAGAGAATAATAGAATGAGATGTGAGAGGTGTGAGGTTGAGAGGATGGACACGAATGGGATGGATAGACGGTGTGAAAAGAATGTTTAATGAATGAGGAATTCTGAGGAGCGAGGAAGGATGATTGTGCATGATAGAAGAGAATGGAAATCAGTGGTGAATGCATGATTAATAACGCGGCTTTGATGACCCCTGGAGGAGGTTCCCGTGCATCTGTTGTGACCCTTGGATCAGGTCAGGTTTGGGAAGGGAAAGAGCATGAGTTAAATATGAAGTGAGGGACCCTGGGACCCTGTTGTGAATATGACCCTCACCCTCGTCCACATTTGCATGACTGACCTGATGCACTCTGTTGAGTGGGGTACCCTTCTCTCCTCTAGGGCCTCTGAGGTAAGTGAGAGGAGAGTATATGTATGTATTGCATGAGTGTGTGTGTGTGTGTGTGCGCCTTGTCTCAGCTATCCCCCTTTAATTAAGGGGATGACAGCCTGGTATATAGATAGATGGGTAAGACTTCCTGATGGTATGTTACTAATATAACATACATAATTCAAACAATTTCCAGTGTAACAAAAAACTCTGATAAAAACACTGTACATGATTGGAATTCTGTACACTAGCCCATCAAGGTCTTGACTAGAACAACTGGCCATGGACTTCCTAATAGTTAGGATGAATACCTGCAACACACAGGAAGGTCACCGTCTCATTGAGGTGGCGGTGTGACTCCCTTAGTCTGACAAGGCAGCATCACTGCTCACATCAGGAATGGCACCTTCCTCCACCAGCAGGGAGTCCTCACCCAGGATGCTGCACAGCTCCTGAAACACAACAAATGCACACAATTCATTCAGGTTTCATAAAATAATAAAAACATTTTCAGTTTCGGGAATGTGTTGCATCAAAGTCAAACATAATGATCACTAATCTGTAGGAATTCATGCTTACATTTATTTAAACATTAATAACCTTAAACTTTGCAAAAGGTTCTTAATGGCTATTTAGTAGAACTAAATACTGATTAATTGTGTTATAACGCTGCTCTTTGCATCACTAAACAACATTGTGACCAGATATAAAAGGAATTAAATATATTGAAGATTTATGTAGAAACAGAACATATGATTTGGTGCTAATTGCAGAGTGAGGATAAGGATAAGGCAGAAGCTAAACATGGAAGATGGAGAGAAGGCATCAACTCCAAGGGCCTGAGGCTAAATACATCCAACAAAGGTCATGATTTGTAATGAAGGTGGTGATGGTGGTGGTGGTGGTGATTTGTGGTGGTGGTGGTGGTGGTGGTGATGGTGGTGGCACTGCAATGAGTGGAGGTGCAGGACAATGTACAGTCTACAGAGAGGGTGTTCACTCTATTGTATGTAGTGTATGTGACGTGTGTATATAACAAATGATGAGGATGAGGATGAGAATGATGATGATCATCATCATGAAAGAATTTCACAAATAAAAGTAATAAGATGAGATGTTTGCAAGTAAATAGTTAATGAATGGTACACACGTTCCATGGTTCTCACCTTTAATCTTTCCATCTTGGTTGGGATATCAGAAAGCAGAGTCTCCAGGTGATGCTTCTCATCCTTGAGGTTGAGTCGCTTATCAGAGTCAAGACGGTCAAACTTCCATCCACCTTCACCATCAAACTGCAGCACGTGTGTGTGGAACTTCCTGCAGGTGACACAGAACACTTGGTTGTCAACTCACTTGTGATGCCATGCAGCTGGTGCACAACAGATGGTCAATACATCAAAACACATAACAACAACACACACCTCACCACCTGTTGGTCTATAACTTGGGTATCTGTTCAACTACATACTATTAATAATACACCAAGCTTAGGAGAACAGGATGGATCAGGAAAGGGTTCTTTTCGCCCAGTTCTCCCTCCAGTAACATGCCGCCAGGAAACATCATGTCCTGGTTTTGTACAATGTACATTGTACAAAACAAGGACATGAAAATGTTGTGCATCATTCTATAATACAAAGTAATGCCTTTATAATATTGTATATGTGAGTGACCTTCCTACATTGCCTGCAGTACATATATTAATATATAGTTTAACATTTAATCCATCAATAAAACAAGCCACTCAGTGTGTTAAGAGAAGGCATGATGGTCATCACCAACTCAGCCTCACACTCACTACTTCCATAAAGGCTGCTCAGCAAGCCTCCAAGTGAACACTTCTCCCTTCCTCACAAGTGTATGGGTGAGACTAATCAACCTGATCCACTGATTGGCTTCAATACTTCCTAAATGGGTGTGAGAGTAATCTTAACACAATGTGAGAGTAATCTTACCACAGAGTAGGCCGATGTGTGATGGTGAGGAGTGTGATGCCTTGGTCCTTGACTGCCTGGTACATCTGTCCCTCCACGTCAATGCTCACTGCACTGGTACACTCGTCCAGCAGTGCATACTTGGGTCTGACACACAACAAAGGAGGGTCTCATTAGCTTTATATTACCTTCATTACAATCACTTATCAGTACAAATTAAATTAAACCAACACAGGAACAAAAAACTAATAAAGATAAATAAATCCGTGAAGGTGTGCTTACTTGTGATAGAAGAGGCGAGCCACCCCCATGCGCTGCTTCTCTCCCCCTGACAACACATCCTTCCAGTCCTGCAGCGCATCCCACCCTCCCTCACGGATGACCAGGTGCTGCAGGTTAACGATGCCCATGATGTCCTCCAGGTGGGAGTCATTGATGCCCTTTGACCTCATCTCGTTCACTGAGTCCGGATATATAACCTGGTCACGCAGACTCCCTGCTAGCGTGTACGGCCTGTTTGGGGTAATGACATTTTCTTTACATACAGGTTGACTATCAATAATCCATCGTGAGCAAACACCTAATTCTGGGTACAGCGCCATCAAAACATAAACATAAACAATGCCTTCCGAAAACAGGTGCCATCAATGAAGCCAAGGTGAGTGAGTAATGCCAAACACTCACCTCACCAATTTATTTGTTCAAGGTAAGGAAAGCAGGACAATGAAAACAAGAATGAAAATAAATAAAACATAATAATTAGTAAAAGAAATAATCTATCTATCTATATAGCCATAAAGGTGAGGCAGCCAAGTCAAAGCATACATACACACCAATGCACACACACA
Source organism: Cancer borealis (assembly GCA_036785275.1). Lineage (NCBI taxonomy): Eukaryota > Metazoa > Arthropoda > Malacostraca > Decapoda > Cancridae > Cancer > Cancer borealis. The sequence continues at coordinate 51,759 of JAXIVD010002252.1, read as the reverse complement.
CACATACACTCCTCTCACCCTAAGAGAGAAGTACATCCAAACACAGCACATCAGGCCAGTCACACAAATAAGGCCAAGGGCGGGGGTAGAAAAAGGAATAATAATAACTATAAATAATAAATTAACAAAAAAAGGAGATAAAAAAAGCCATCTTACCCTTCAGCTTCCCCATAAGAGTTAAAAGCTTAGTTTATAGAAAGAGGTGACAGGAAAGTGAGGAGCATAACTTGCCTCTGAGGGATGTAGAACATGTCTGATGTGACAGGCTTCTGTAGGCAGCCGCTGTACACAGGCCACGGACCACTCAAGATACGGAATAGAGAGCTCTTCCCACACCCATTGGGACCTGACCAGACACACCATTGAGATAACACCGTCACATGCTGGGAAAGTTGTCTATTATTGAAGGTATATATATACAGCCTATTTATGAAAAGATGGAAGGTTCATAAAAGCCAGGTTGAAGCCCAATCCATGATGTTATAAAAGTATGAACAGGAAGAACACCTAAACCAACTCTTGATTATCTTATCATGCTTCATTAATTTGACTCAAATAACCTTTTGGCTCCCGAAAGTTACCAAGCTAAGTAAGATCAAAAGACCCAAAGAAAAGAAAACATTTAATTTGATGCTGATCATCAATAAAACACAGAATTATGAATTGCATTAATTGATGAAATTTCAGGAATTGAAAGCAACAGCTAAAGATATAAATACAAATAATGTTAAGCATTATAATCATAAACTGAAAAGTAAGATTGTAGATTACCTAATTCTACATGTATATTTCCATCTATGACAGAAATGTATGTTCATTAAAAACCTATTACGTACTTATTTCTAGGACTTACCCAGAGAACACAACCTCTGCAAATTGACTATCTTATCAATATTTTTCCTGTCAAGTATATCTTTCAAAAATCTATTCACTGATATTGTCTGTACATAATATCCTAACAGCCTGTATCTATGCGGGGAAATCAGCAAAAGAAAATATAACAGCTTTATAACATCTGAATAACTGACCATTACTGATCCCACCATTCATCATAAGTGGAGGGGAGTGATAACAGTCTCTTGTTCTGTTTGTTATACATGCACAATAGAGAGGGTGTGTGTGGGATCTTCACCTGTTATATTATTTCCTCTGAAGCAAGCACAGTGACAAGTAATAAACACCAGAATAACTAAGGTACAGACAGAGGTGTTACATAGATCTGAGTGATGTGAGACTGGCTGGCGTGGGACTCACTTCACTTCACCTGACACTTGTTATTGTTTCCCTTCACTCTGTTGGATGTTTTCTCCTTATCTAACCTGTCCTTCTCATCCTCACCCAGCGTGGGGCAAAGTGTTGTGACAATGGCGGTGAAAATGTAATAATTCCTAACAATTCTAATGAAGGTGGTGTTGGCTATCAATAATCCGGCATGAGCAAACAACTAATTCTTAGTACAGCGCCATCAAAACCTAAACATAAACAGTGCCTCCCAAAAACAGTGATACACCAACTCGGGAAATTTGAAACTGTGCTTTGAAATTCATGCCGGAAAACTGATGGAACCAGAATATTGATAGTCAACCTGTATATTGGATGAAAATACTAACACATACTACAAAATGGTATAATTTAATCACATTTTCCCCTTTGCTGCAGGCCTTCCTCCCTCCCACCTCACACCACTTACCTGTTATGAGGAGGTGCATCTGAGGCTGGACAGTGAGGCTGAGGAAGGGCACCACCACGTCACAGTTGGGCGTCACGATGGGCACGTTGTCAATGATGATGGTGCCGTCTGAGCTCTCTGTCACCACACCTAGACAGAAGGTGATGAGGATTGGTTACTCTCTCTGCCTTGCTCATGGCTGGCTTACTCTATATACATGATTAAGTCCAGCTTGTGGTGACTCAAATTCATTCTCACATCATCCTATGTTGACTAACTATAATGTAAAAGGATTAGACTACCAACCTTTGATGACTGGCACACCATTATGGAAGACCAGGTTAGTGGGAGACCTGTTGTCCTGCTGCTCATTGTCTGACAACACTGAGGCTCTAACATAGCGGCCTCTCTGCACCTCCTCAAACACCTTCAACATGCTGCCCACCTGTGCTGTGTACCCGGCAAGCTCCACTATCTCCTGCACAAACACACAAACAAAGGATGAAGGGATGGATTTTTAGTGCTGCGCATCAACTCACTTAAGCACATTGTATTCACTAATTTGCTAAAGTATTTGTTTCCCTTTTAGTCATAAAGGAATATTTAGAATAGGAATGTACAGTACAGTGCTCCCTTCAATTTTGTGGGTTTCAATTTTGCGACCAAGACCAATCTCCATCTGTGCATCCGGCCTACAATGTTGACCAATTTCATGCAAAATTGTAGGAAGCATTGTACAGGGAATGGGAAGGAGCAACAGATGAAAAACTTTACACATCACTTCTGATTTAGAGCACAAAGTTGTATAGTCACTCTGTCACATCCCTACCAAAACAGCAACAATAACTACAATATTTCACCCACAATGCACTGAGCTCAAACAGTAGAAGTAGTACACTTTAAAACTCCATTTGCATCACTTAGATACAGTTACTTTCCAACAATGTGATGATGAGTGTTGGCAGATGAACTCACTTTGTATGAGGTGAGGAGGCGTTCCACTGCGTCCGCCCCAGACATCAACATGTTCTTGGCGGTGGTGAAGTATTGTGTGCGTTCTGACACCCCACCATCAGCCTGCTCACCTGTTCACACACACACACACACACAGAATATAAACTAAATAAAAAAATACAGTTACAGAAATAACCTAAAATAAAATTTAATAAAGTAATAAAAACAAGTCTGTCTGAGTCCTCACTAAACTTTCCTTTTTAAGTATTCTCAAGAAACCTTTTATATATAACATGATTTGAATTTTACTACAGATAATTTATCTTTCAACAACTCACAGAAGACACAAAAAAGTATTACATTGTCCAGTACAACACAAACAAATAGATAAATGACTGGAGTACAATAGCAGTAAGTGGCAGGAACAGCAACAGAAACCTTACTTTCACTGATGGTATTGGAAGGTAAGAGTACAATAGCAGTAAGTGGCAGATAACAGGCAAGAGGCAGTCCACCTTCACAAAAAACTTACTGGCGACAATGGTTTCTGATAATAATAATAATAATTTAAAAAAAAAAAAAATAATAATAATAATAATAATAATTTAAAAAAACCAGGAATCTTACTTTCACTGATGGTTGAGGTGAGTAAAGGTATTGAAGTCATGACCATCCCGGCTCCCGACCACACGTACTTCATGAGGAACTGTTCCACCATGATGTACCACAGCCTCTTGTTGAAGATAGTGTTCATCTGCTTCACTAGGGAGTGGTAACCTTGCTGCAGGATGGACAGCTCCACCTGCACCCCAACACACAACACCACACTCTCATTCCTTGTTGAACCTTGCATCATTTTGACATGTGTGATCTGAACCTTTTTTTTTTTTTTCACTTTCCTTGTAAAATTTTTATAAAGACAATAGTAAACATACATCATACCACCACCAATGACTGTGAATGTTAGAATTATACTTAAATTTGATCATTATAAAAGTACAAGACCTAAGAGAGAAAAAGAAGAAAAAAGGGATGCCTAACAGTAAAAAATCCAACCCTACCTTATGCCCTCCATAGAAAGCAATTTCCTCTGCATTTGCAATGATGCGTGAGTGTACAGCGCGCAGGTAGCCCTTCCTGTGAGCTTCCTTTGCCACCAGGGAACCAAACTTGGGCGACACTTTCCTCAAGATCCGGCCGGTGATAAGGACGAACAACGTGCCGAGTATTGGACCTGAAGCAAGGCAGGGCGGTGATGGTAAGTGGTAAAGGTAAGTGGTGATGGTAAGTGGTGATGATACTAAATCCTTGTTCTGACATTGCCTTCCTAGTGACTATCTCTACTTGTATGTGTGTGCTTCTCTCCTTCACTCAGTAGTCAGGATAGAACAAGAACTAACGGATTCAAACAGAAACATGTACATTTATAAAAGATATAGGCAGAAATTGGTTTACAAATGGAGTGGTGGATGATTGGAACAGACTCAATCAGCAGGTAGTTAGTGCACAGACGATAGGGAGTTTTAAAAGAAGACTAGACGGCTTTATGGATAGGGATGAGAGGTGGATGTAGGTAATAAGGGAGTATTGGGGTAACAGGAACTAGCTAGTGTATTCCCCCGGGTCTTTTTGTTGCTTCCTTATATTCACTTAGTTGTCAAGCAAGCTATCATAAAAAAAAAATAAATAAATAAATATATTAGAAAAAAGTGTGTATCAGCCTGGCATTCCCCACTTGAACACTTAAACATTTATTGAGAGTCCAGTCAAGTAGTGTAGAGTACTTGTTCTGTGGCCTCTATCTATCTCCCATTATCTCAACACACCACACAGGACAAAAGTCATTGTTTCAACTCTACCTCAGGAACAGTGTGTGTGTGTGTGTGTGTTGCATGGTAAAGCTTAATGTACAATCATCTACTTCACTTAACCTAATATTCAATAGATGTGATTTAGTATTTAGTGTTGTGTAAGCATCATATATGTAACATTACTAAATGTAATATTACTAAATGTAGTTATCTAAAGCTATTGAGGTAAGATACCGTAGCTAAAATTAATGTTCAAAATTATTCAATGATATTAGTATTAATAAAATATAGAGTTGAAGGTTTAGTTGAGTCACAGTCTGAAGTGACCCACACAACCATGCTTCACTTGGACCTATTACTCACTCACACCAAACACTTGTAATGGAGGCAGTCTCTCAAGTTATAATTCCATGTAGCTTAAGATGAACCACGAGGCATCTTAAGGCAAACATTACACTGATTAACAAGATAAAAACACAACTCTGATTCCTCATGTAACTCATTCAAAAGATAATAAATTCCTGGATTTGCTTACGTACATGTGTGAAAACTTATGTATATTCCTTTAGAACCTAAACCTTGAATGGCAATCCACTACCTCTGATGGATTTTTTCTCTCTCTTCCTTTCTTAAGACCACTTCTAGATCCACGTTGCCCCAGATTTATTACATAACACTACATAAAAACAGATAACACTACATAACAACAGATGCCAGATAACCTGTTGCTCTATAATTAGGGTATCTGATCCTATCAAGACTTCATAATGGAAAGGTGAAAGTTTTCATATCCTACTTTGAAGTGTTTTTTTTTTTTCCCCATGATCTCTTGTATGTGTTGAGTCTAATACTGATATATCTTGTCTATGCATTTTTTCCATTACTTTCAAAGGGGTGTATATTGTAATTAGATCTTGTTCTTTGCTTCCAGAGATGTGAGATTCAGTGTTGTTAATCTCTCCTCCTATGGTATACTCAACCTTGGGCTAATCATTGATACTATCTAGTTCTTTATCGTCTCTACATCCAGATAGATGAACATTATTATATTACTCAATAAGTTAATGTTTCTCCGGTAATGACATATGATTTTTTCATGATAAGTTATCCATAATGGTTATTACCAAATCTTTTTTTCTTCAGTTTTAACTAATTTGCCCATTTCCTATAAAATAATTTATTGTTGGTCTGCTACTCTTGTCCACTTCCATCTTTTTACATTTATTGGCATTAAACTTTATTTCTTTATCTTTATCAATTTAGATCCCTTTGTAACCCCTCATAATTCTTTTAATTTCCCTCTGTTTTTAGTAATTTAGCATCATTTTCAAAAACACATATAAATATCCACTTTTTTAACCACATAATTCACCAAGAACATTACAGGTGACAATACTGACACTTGAGAAACTCCATTAATTAATTTGCATCTTCTCACTTTTGATCCCTTATTACTGTTCTCATATCATTGTCTTTCAAATACTTGTCCATCCACCCTTGGAGGAAGTATATATAGTATATATATATATATATATATATATATATATATATATATATATATATATATATATATATATATATATATATATATATATATATATATATATATATATATATATATATATATATATATATATATAACACTATGATATATATATATATATATATATATATATATATATATATATATATATATATATATATATATATATATATATTATAACACTATATGATATAAGTATATATATATATATATATATATATATATATATATATATATATATATATATATATATATATATATATGTATATCATATAGTGTTATATATATATATATATATATATATATATATATATATATATATATATATATATATATATATATACTTATATCTTATAGTGTTATATATATATATATATATATATATATATATATATATATATATATATATATATATATATAATATATATATATATATATATATATATATATATATATATATATCATAGTTATATATATATATATATATATATATATATATATATATATTTATATATATATATATATATATATATATATATATATATATATATATATATATATATATACTTATATCATATAGTTATATATATATATATATATATATATATATATATATATATATATATATATATATATATATATATATATATATATACATATATATATATATATATATATATATATATATATATATATATATATATATATATATATATATATATATATCATATAGTGTTATATATATATATATATATATATATATATATATATATATATATATATATATATATATATATATATATATATATATATATAACACTATATGATATACATATATATATATATATATATATATATATATATATATATATATATATATATATATATATATATATATATATATGTATATTTATATATTTATATATATATATATATATATATATATATATATATATATATATATACTTATATCATATAGTGTTATATATATATATATATATATATATATATATATATATATATATATATATATATATATATATATATATATATACATATATATATATATATATATATATATATATATATATATATATATATATATATATATATATATCATATAGTGTTATATATATATATATATATATATATATATATATATATATATATATATATATATATATATATATATACTTATATCATATAGTTATATATATATATATATATATATATATATATATATATATATATATATATATATATATATATGTATATATATATATATATATATATATATATATATATATATATATATATATATATATATATATATATACACAACACTATATGATATATATATATATATATATATATATATATATATATATATATATATATATATATATATATATATATATATATAGATGACGTTAGTGGAGGCCCTGGAATGACTTTAGGGCCCCATGCAAAAAGGGAACCAAAATAGTCAGGCAATCTAATGTTTCAATTGAAAAAAAAATAGAGGAAAAAGTGCAGAATAAGGCCTTCTGCCCTTTCTTTTTTCTCTCCTTCCCTACATACTATACATAATGTACTCAACACATCTGAACCAAACCTAACTTAACCTAATCATAACCTAACCGTAACCTAACCTAACTTAACCAACCTAACATAACATAACCTCGCTTCAAAGACGTTTTGCGAGGTTAATATTGATTTACCCAGCCTGAAACTGTAAGAACATAATAAAATAAGGAAGCTACAAAAGGCCTTGAGGCCTGCACTAGGTAGTTCCTGTTAATCCTAACCCCCTTATTACCTACATCCACCTCTCATCCGCATCCATTTAGTCTAGTGGGATGCTGCTGCTGGCGGTTGGGCCGGGGAAGCCTGCGGAGGCGTTCAGGGCACTGGGGGTTCCACGCGTGGTGGCTTTTCCCAGTTGGGGCACTTGGCTGTGGTAGCCTCGTTTGCCTTGTGGCGGGTGATGCACTCCTCCGTCGGGTGGGGCAAGCTGCACACGCCACACCTGACCGTGTGCACACATCGAACCTGGAGGTGGTTGAAGCGCTGACACTTATAGCACCTCACAGGCTCTCCTTGTTAGGGGCGCAGGGAGTACTTACCCCAGCAGCCGAGGTCCAGCTTGGCGGGCGGCGGCCCCACAAAGACAAGCAGCACCTGCCTAGTGGGCAACTTGCCCCTCCAGGAGCGCAGACGCTGGGCGGAGGCCACTTGCGGGTGCGCTTCTACCGCATCGAGGGGGAGGTCCAGCGCTCGAGCAGCACCTTGCGCCTCCGTTCACTGGGGTCAAGGAGGAGCACCCTACTCCCCTCCTCCGCCATGTGGCGCAGGAGCGCCGCGGAGTCTACATCCTTGGGTGTGAGGATGTACTCACCCTGTAGGTTGGGCCTCACCTCCATCTTCAGGCTTGGGTGCTCATCCTCGAGGGCGGTGATGGCTTGGTAGGCGCTGCCATGGTCCCCCTGGCTGCCCAGCTTGAACTTGGGCCGCGGGGGCTGCTGGTGGCGGGCGTGTCTGCCCCTGGTGACGGTTGTCCATTCCTGGCCCTGGTCACTGTCACCATCCTGCTGCTGCTGCTGCCCCTCGTCGCTGGCGATGGACAGATCACAGTCTGCGCCGTCGGTGTCGTCCTCCAGCATGTCAGGCAGGCGGTTACTGGCGGCTGGTGTGGGCGAGTCGTCCTCGTCGTGGCTGCTGTCCTCCATTAGGTCACGCTGGCAGCTGCGGACCGCCTTCCGTGATGTCCCGTGTTTCTCGGGGGAAGATGAGGGAGACAGCGCACGTGCCCTTTTCCCCGAACTGTCGCTATGCACGGGGAAGTCTAGTGGCATACTGGTTGCCATGTTAATATAATCCTGGTGGTTCACAGTTAACACTGCACTGCAAGGTCACACATGTGTGGGGGTGCACAGGGCCGCGGCGAGGTCACGCACCTAGGCTAACCTGACCTGACTCGGGAGCGAGAGCGACGTGCGTCCTCTCTCCGTGAAGGTCAGGTCAAGACTGAGCTGAGTTAATACTTATGCATTATACTTATACACTACATTACACAACTTTACACCTATACAATATACTCCTCAATGGTAGATGATCCTCATGTCTGGATGGAAGTATCGGATAATTTAAAGCACAGTTTGTTGAGTGAGTTTTGATAACTTTCTATCTACGTAAATTATTGTATATTATAAGTTTTATCTTATTTAATTATATTGTAAGATTTGTAAATAAATGCTACATCAAGAAGTAAAAGAAAATAGTTACCCTTAAAAAACGTAGTTGTTTTCTTTGACAATTTTTTTTTTATAGATAGCTAAACTAGGAAATAATGGCTGATAATATGCATTATATATACTTTTTTGTTATGCTTTTAACAACAACAAAAATGATAATGCAGTAATTTGTAATATTTTATATACAAATTAAAAACTGTATAAACTATAACTTATATAACTTTCTTAGAAAATATTTGTATATATGCTTTAGAAAATTTAATGTAAAAAATAGCATTTGTTAAAATAGGCCGATAAGTCGGAGATCGTTTCTGTGCTCCTGTGTAATGCTGTTGGGCTCTCTCTCTCTCTCTCTCTCTCTCTCTCTCTCTCTCTTACTAATTTGTTATAATTTGTGTTTTTCATCTCACACAAAAGGGGTGGAGAGGGAGGGAATAAAGAGGGGGGAATGGGCAAGAAGGGAAGGGGTGTTGGGTGTTGGGGGGGGGGGACGGGCTGCGAGCTGGAGAGAAGAGAAGGGGGGGGAAAAGTCGTGTGATGCCTCCAAGTTAATCTCAAATAGGCCTACTGAATGTATCTTTTTTGTTTTGTTTAGTCTGCCCTTAGATCCTGTATTTCCAAGGGGATACTGCATTATATAAATGTTTTTACTCACACATCATTCATAATTTTATACTATATGTTTATATTAATGTTTATATTAGAATTGTTTCTCCAAACTTTCAAATCCTATGCAGTCAACCCCTCCCACCAGACAGTTTTCTATGGAAAGAAATTAATATCATAATCTAATCACTATTAATAGTTATTAACTTGTCAAAATGCTCTCCATAGTCTAATATAATTAACCTACTTAGTTATCTTCCCACAAAACTTTGTTAAGAATGACGTAATATTGCACCATGTGATGTGATCCCATGCCCCAGGGCCTGTCCCTGAGAAAAGTCACGTAGACAAAAATGTTCCCCTATATAGTAATCCAGAGATCAGGTTCAATAGATATCTAAATGTCACTTATTTAGCGTAAAAAATAATTTCCTATAAACTGATAACTATTTCACGTCTCAATAATCAATTAATAATAAGATCAAAGGAGGAATATCCTCGAAACCCCCCCTTCCCCCTTCTCATCTCCCGCCTTTTTCCCAGAGAGCGTCACTCGTGGTTCAACGTTGATTGTGTTCACAGGGAAAGAATGCCTCCACGACAGTTACACCAATTTCTCATTTACTTTCTTTTGTTTTTTGTAGTTAAATGAACGGCTAGAAACCACTGCCAAATTTCCAAGTTAAGCTTTAGGAAACTATGTGTCACGTAAGACTGTCTGATAGATCCAGCCCATGTATTCAGGAATAGGAATCGCGTATTCCTACTTAGGGAGGAAGAATTATACTATGTATGCATAAACAGAAACATTGAGATCACCTTACTTTCGGAAATCCCCTGAGAAAAGGTTCTTTAACTGTTCTCAGGCCCAGTTACAAAATTATAACATTTTTAAGGTGATATTTTTCAGGGAAGGGAGTCAAGGGTATAATGTGTAATGTGTGAAGAGTTTGGTATCTCGAGGTGAGATAAGTATTGCCAACTCTGTATTTATTTTCTTTTTGAGGAAGGTGATGTTTTTCTGCCATGAGCCATTAAGTTGTCTGATACTATAACTAAGCTGTGTTTTTCTAAGACTCAATGATCAGTCGGTGATATTCAAAGTATACCAGTAAATAAATAACTCAAGTAAAATCTGAGAAAGTGATTCTGTGTTAATACTAACCTCCGTTGGTGTGGTAAGGTTAATAGGGAGGTGCTCAACACTCTTGAAAAAGGATATGAAACAAATCCACGAATCCATGTGCCTTATTGAAACTCAGTCCACTCTACCAAATAACTAAATTGTTAAATGAGTTCCCCTTTTCTTTTCATTGGTCGCCTATATTTCCCTGGTAGTAATTATTTTCTCTTTCGAATATTTTAACTTCCCTTTAGGAAGAAATTAAATTCCCTGAGAATCCCCTAATTCTCATTAAACCTTTGGGGGTGGTGGCAGCTTTCTTTTCTTAATATTCAGGGAAATATCCAACATCAGGGACCATTAATTAATAGAATTAATCAAAGTAAATATCATTTTAATTGCCATGAGAGTTCCCCATTCGAAGTTAATTTAATGACAAGGCACCACACTGGTGGTCCTTCAGCAGTGAAGTGAAAGTAAAACAAATTAATTAGGTAAAGAAATTAATCAACCAATAACATCATTTAAATAAATAACGTACCTCCAAACCAGCCTCAGCTCCCCCCCCCCCCCCCCCCCCGGGCACCACACTGGTGGCTTAAGCGGTGGGATTCAAAGTGTTTTGAGCACTGCCTAACATTGTCACAACAAGGGAGAATGGAAAATTTCGGTAGTGGACCATTTCAGTAGGTTCGTGAAAATTATTTTCACTTAAAACAAAACACACACACACTGTCGTGGAGAGCATGGAGCAGTACCTCGCAGACTTCGGCACCCCCCAGTCTGTGGTCCACGACAACGGGTTGGAGTTTGTGTCCCGGCAGTTCCAAGACCTCTGCCGGAGGTATCGGATTGCCAACTGCCATACAACCCCATATCATCCCCGAGGGAACAGCACCACGGAGAGGCTCCATTCGTCCCTCAAGACGGCACTGGCTATCCTATCCTGCCAGACAGTACTCAACCATGCTGTGCACTTTTCAACGGCCGTCCAGCCTTTCTTCGCCTTCTTCGGACGCCATGCCCCTCGTCAAGTGGATTCCCCCCCTCCCCAGTAGGCTGATAGTTAGTTTTAAGATATAAAGGAACAGGTTTGGACAATTAGTGGTGCTAAGTTGCAATCCCTCTTTGGAGGTATGTTGTTGGTGAATCGACCCAGGTGTGACAGGTCGATAGACTATCCACCTTAATTCCCCCGGGCCTAGTATGAGCCCTGAAGGAGTGGTGAACTTTTGAAGTAGAAGATAAGTTCACAGGATTGTGTGTAGTTCACACAATGGACTAGTTCAGGAAGCTGTAGGCCACTTTAACGTGAGGGAATCACACCTGGTAGTAGTGTGATTAGGTCTCTAAGCTACAGTCTGCCGGTGTTAGGAGGTGGAGGAGACATCAGGACGTAGCCTAAGCTCTGTCAAATGCTTCCTGTATGACCACTTGCTGCGGAAACGAATGAAGGGTGATTGAATGCAAATGTTGTGAGAAAATGAAGATGAATGACTGAGAATTTATGTTATTGTTTGTTTTGGTGTGAAAGCCAAGGGTAGGGAAGGCTCAACTTAGCTACCGAGTGTCCGGGATCTTGTACAGTTGACGAGATCATCCATACTTCTCTCATGAGTATGTGGACTGGGGTGTGCCCTACAATAATCTGAACTACAGCCAAGTAGCAGCAGTAGCCAGGCAATTGGTTTCTCAGGAACCACATATTACGTTGCCAGTGTTTTAGCCAGGAAGGGCTGCAGAAGTAGTGGAGTGGTGGGGAAGGTCGAGTGAATGTTAGACTGATGGAAAACCAAGGTGGGTTGTAGCCTTAGTGACCACTAAACCAGTTCCTAAATTGTAAACCTGTTAGGATGTAATTTTTTTTAATTATTAGTGAGTAAAAACATTTCACCCGGAGGGAAAAGTCGTGTGATGCCTCCAAGTTAATCTCAAATAGGCCTACTGAATGTATCTTTTTTGTTTTGTTTAGTCTGCCCTTAGATCCTGTATTCCCAAGGGGATACTGCATTATATAAATGTTTTTACTCACACATCATTCATCATTTTATACTATATGTTTATATTAATGTTTATATTAGAATTGTTTCTCCAAACTTTCAAATCCTATGCAGTCAACCCCTCCCATCAGACAGTTTTCTATGGAAAGAAATTAATATCATAATCTAATCACTATTAATAGTTATTAACTTGTCAAAATGCTCTCCATAGTCTAATATAATTAACCTACTTAGTTATCTTCCCACAAAACTTTGTTAAGAATGACGTAATATTGCACCATGTGATGTGATCCCATGCCCCAGGGCCTGTTCCTGAGAAAAGTCACGTAGACAAAAATGTTCCCCTATATAGTAATCCAGAGATCAGGTTCAATAGATATCTAAATGTCACTTATTTAGCGTAAAAAATAATTTCCTATAAACTGATAACTATTTCACGTCTCAATAATCAATTAATAATAAGATCAAAGGAGGAATATCCTCGAAACCCCCCCTTCCCCCTTCTCATCTCCCGCCTTTTTCCCAGAGAGCGTCACTCGTGGTTCAACGTTGATTGTGTTCACAGGGAAAGAATGCCTCCACGACAGTTACACCAATTTCTCATTTACTTTCTTTTGTTTTTTGTAGTTAAATGAACGGCTAGAAACCACTGCCAAATTTCCAAGTTAAGCTTTAGGAAACTATGTGTCACGTAAGACTGTCTGATAGATCCAGCCCATGTATTCAGGAATAGGAATCGCGTATTCCTACTTAGGGAGGAAGAATTATACTATGTATGCATAAACAGAAACATTGAGATCACCTTACTTTCGGAAATCCCCTGAGAAAAGGTTCTTTAACTGTTCTCAGGCCCAGTTACAAAATTATAACATTTTTAAGGTGATATTTTTCAGGGAAGGGAGTCAAGGGTATAATGTGTAATGTGTGAAGAGTTTGGTATCTCGAGGTGAGATAAGTATTGCCAACTCTGTATTTATTTTCTTTTTGAGGAAGGTGATGTTTTTCTGCCATGAGCCATTAAGTTGTCTGATACTATAACTAAGCTGTGTTTTTCTAAGACTCAATGATCAGTCGGTGATATTCAAAGTATACCAGTAAATAAATAACTCAAGTAAAATCTGAGAAAGTGATTCTGTGTTAATACTAACCTCCGTTGGTGTGGTAAGGTTAATAGGGAGGTGCTCAACACTCTTGAAAAAGGATATGAAACAAATCCACGAATCCATGTGCCTTATTGAAACTCAGTCCACTCTACCAAATAACTAAATTGTTAAATCAGTTCCCCTTTTCTTTTCATTGGTCGCCTATATTTCCCTGGTAGTAATTATTTTCTCTTTCGAATATTTTAACTTCCCTTTAGGAAGAAATTAAATTCCCTGAGAATCCCCTAATTCTCATTAAACCTTTGGGGGTGGTGGCAGCTTTCTTTTCTTAATATTCAGGGAAATATCCAACATCAGGGACCATTAATTAATATAATTAATCAAAGTAAATATCTTTTTAATTGCCATGAGAGTTCCCCATTCGAAGTTAATTTAATGACAAGGCACCACACTGGTGGTCCTTCAGCAGTGAAGTGAAAGTAAAACAAATTAATTAAATAAAGAATAGAATAACAACAATTAACAACTATAAATAAATAAAATAACGCCCCCGATTCCCCCCCCGGGCACCACAGGTGCATCCCGCCACTGCCTGCCTGAGACCGGTGCCAGGCGCCAGCTGCAGCCGCTCAACCTGCCGCCGGCGGACTCTTTTTTAGCAGGCGCGAGGTGAAGGCTGCCCTCCTGCCCTCCGTCACACCCCTCCAGACCTGTTGCTGGAGGTGCTCAGAGCAGCACCTCCTCCCCGCTGACCACTGATGCCCCACCCCGCCACACCACCACGTGTCCCTCTTGGAGCGGGACAGGCACTCCCTCACTGGCGGGCCGACGCCCGCATTGTACTGTGCAAATTATATATATATATATATATATATATATATATATATATATATATATATATATATATATATATATATAGAGAGAGAGAGAGAGAGAGAGAGAGAGAGAGAGAGAGAGAGAGAGAGAGAGAGAGAGAGAGAGAGAGAGAGAGAGAGAGAGAGAGAGAGAGAGAGAGAGAGAAAGAGAGAGAGAGAGAGAGAGAGAGAGAGAGAGAGAGAGAGAGAGAGAGAGAGAGAGAGAGAGAGAGAGAGAGAGAGAGAGAGAGAGAGAGAGAGAAAGGGGGTGGAGGGTACAGGGGATCGCGGAGAGACTCGAAATGTTGTTACCTAATCCAATTTCACCATCTTATCATAAATCAGTAAAGAAAACTGAGCCTACCATCGTCATTGTTATACGTTGATGCACATCATGAGCGTAAATTGATTGTACTGTGAATGTATCTATAATGCGAAAATCTAAGTAAAAGAAAATACCGCATACAGATTTTTTCTAATTAAACAAATTAAACTCGCTGTAACTACCTTAGTTTTCCATCCTTTGTATTTTCAATCACTGATTCGAGTTCTGTAAACCTTGCTGATTCCTACGGTATGTAGCAAATAGCAATAGGAAAAAAAATAGTTGTTAAAATAGGCCGATAAGTCAGAGATAGTTTGTGTGCTCCTGTGTAATGCTGTTGTGCTCTCTCTCTCTCTCTCTCTCTCTCTCTCTCTCTCTCTCTCTCTCTCTCTCTCTCTCTCTCTCTCTCTCTCTCTCTCTTACTAATTTGTTATAATTTGTTTTTTATCTCACAAAAGGGGTGGAGAGGGAGGGAATAAAGAGGGGGGAATGGGCAAGAAGGGAAGGGGTGTTGGGGGGAGGGGGGTGGACGGGCTGCGAGCTGGAGAGAAGAGAAGGGGGGGGAGGGAGTGGGGTATATGGAGAGAAAACGGGGGTGTGGGGGTTGACGGGCTGCTAGCGGGAGGAGGGAGCGGGAGAGAAAGAGAAGGGCAGGGCAGCAGTAAGCCAGCCAATCACGAGGCAGAGTCTGCCTACGTCACTGGCCCGGGCGGAGCGGGTCAAAATCTGATGAAGTTTTCGGAAATATGCGGGCCGGACTAGGCTAGGCCCAGCACAGTGTACCCGGTTGTTCCTTCCTCTGCACAGGTTGGCCAATAGCTGACTACCTGGATCAACACGGGAAAGGTAAACTGTACTAACCCGGATGACACGGCACAGTCACCCTCACCCTCCCTCCCTCCCTTACCCTGCAGCGTAAGGACCCATCATCCACCAAAGGACATGACATTAAAGGACACTAAGGGACACGTACTTACACACACACACACACACACACACACACACACACACACACACACACACACACACACACACACACACACACACACACACACACACACACACACACACACACACAATTGTATAACCAAACTCTATAAACAGACGCCGCCACACAGCCCACCATACTGTATAACCTCCGCACACCCGCCTTTCTTTTTACTTTGCTTTGTGCTGTAGCCTTCAAGTGACGCCCTGCCTGGTGGTGGAGGGGGAAGGCAGCGGGGTGGTGGTGCGGTGGTCAAGCA
The DNA here is from genome assembly GCA_036785275.1 of Cancer borealis. NCBI lineage: Eukaryota > Metazoa > Arthropoda > Malacostraca > Decapoda > Cancridae > Cancer > Cancer borealis. Next base: position 35,270 of record JAXIVD010002252.1, on the reverse strand, counting down.
CTGTTCCAGGAATCCAGAAGGGGTAGGGAAGGGAGGACGAGACGATGGGGCTGTGTTGGAGTGTGCTGGAGGGAAGGAGTGATCAGCGGCGGCTTTGAGATGAAGGGAAGAAAGCGATGCGATGCTTCACTCTCAAACACAGAATGGATAATAATGATGATGATGATGATGAAAATGATTATGAAAATAATAATAATGATAATAACTCATAACAATAAGAAAATAAGATAATAATACCCACACCTGTCACACTCCCTTGTTATCATTACATTTTCTTTTTTTCTTCCTGCATTTGACAACACGTCTCACCTAATAAAAAATAAAATAAAAATAAACCAAACTTGCCCTGAATACATCCTTGATTCTGAGAAACTTACATAGAAACAACAATCTGAGAAAAATGTCTAGGGGGTTAGCGTGTCTTGGCGGGTTTAAAGACACTACTATAGGTTGACATTGGAAGGAGGTTCTCAGTAAACACTTCCTTACAAGGGTGTGGATGAGGCTGTGTTCACGTTAATATCTTCTACACCGTTTCTGATTACATATTTGCACAAGCCGAGGCAGATCTGATGCTAAGAATAGTGTAAGTATGAATCTTTAACAAAATGCTACTCTGATGAGGGATGATGGAAACTTTAGTGTGTGTGTGTGTGTGTGTGTGTGTGTGTGTGTGTGTGTGTGTGTGTGTGTGTGTGTGTGAGTTTATAATACAACAATGATCTATAGTTAATGGTTTTGTTACTTACTGATGTGTAGTTATGTAATTTTTTATGCTGTGAAACTACGTACATGGTGTGTGTGTGTGTGTGTGTGTGTGTGTGTGTGTGTGTGTGTGTGTGTGTGTGTGTGTGTGTGTGTGTACGTTATTAAGGGTTATTGTGTGTGTGTGTGTGTGTGTGTGTGTGTGTGTGTGTGTGTGTGTGTGTGTGTGTGTGTGTGTGTGTGTGTGTGTGTGTGCAAGAAACAGCTGGATAGTGCATCAAGGTTCTCAGTGCTACCATTAATTCAGGGATGACATGTCAGTGATGACATGTCAGGGATGACACTGTCCATTATGAAAGGTTGTCAACAAAGAGCTGATGAGTACTGTAGATTCATTTGTAAAAATGTGATATCTTAGTGCAGTTATTGTGTTAACAATTACATGAAGGTGTATTTGGGTTTAATACTTACAAAAAGTTACGTATGAATGAATGACTTCACATAATGTAGGCTATGGTGTTTAAAGGTGATGATGATGAAGGAACACTGATGGTGGTGATGATAGTGTGGCAGGCTGGTTATATCAATGTTTTTTATTAGAGACTGATTGATGGTGAAAACATTGCTGGTATCAAGTGTTTATTGATTATAAAATGTGGTGAGTTTTTTTGCGGTATAATCATTGGCTCGTCTGCTCCCAGCTGAATAGATAAACATTGCTGGTAACAAGTGCTTATTGATTATAAAATGTGGTGAGTTTTCTGCGGTATAATCATTGGCTCGTCTGTTCACAGCCAAATAGATAAACAAAAAGCATTGCGCATGAGATAATTTATGTCGCCATCATTGATAATATCTATCATGTGATATTAAATGGAATGCAAGGTAGATAATTTATCTAATATATTTTTCTATATACTTGCATGTTGGTAAAACGGCTAGAGACATTGTTCATAATTGGATATATATATATATATATATATATATATATATATATATATATATATATATATATATATATATATATATATTATATATATATATATATATATATATATATATATATATATATATATATATATATATATATACACACACACATATATATATACATATACATGTATATGTATATGTATATATATATATATATATATATATATATATATATATATATATATATATATATATATATATATATATATATATTGTCACGTGAACACGTCACGTGAACGCATTGTATGGCTGACAGCCCCGCCACCTGCCTGTGTGGAGATCTATGATTATGGAAATATTATTATGTTATTATTATTGTTATTATTATTACTATGTATTATTGTTAATTGCTATCATCAAAATGATGTGTTGTGGTGCCATTACGATCAGGTGTTGAATAGTTAAGGCCTCTTCTATTTGTTCTCAATAATCTACTCCGGATTCTGCTCCGAATCCGAATCTGTTTTGGATTAATTGGGTGCAAATAGAACAGCAGAATCTGTTTTGGATTCGCTGGATCAAAACAATAACAATGAGAGGCCAGTCGCTGCCCAGCCGTCACACTAGTCACTTCTCCGAAGAAGTGTTGAGAGTTACAACTTTCATTTCCTGATGCATTTAGGGTGACAGCGACAGTCCTAATTATCACCAACCTGCTTATTGTACAATAAAAAATCTTTATATAACTAAATGTGTTATTGAAAACACCATTAGATTCTTGAAAAGTAGATTCAAGTCTGATGAACCTCAAGGTTAACCTTGACAATGTTACACCTATTATTTCCTTACAAATACTGCTCCACCTCCTTATTATAAATATACTATACATAGTGTACTCAACATATCTGTGAAGGTTTCTGGCGGTGCTCACCATTTTTTACTCGCAAAACTTCTTTGAAATTATGATAGGTTATGTTAGGTTGGTTAGATTATGTCAAGTTATGGTTATGTTGAAGTTGTTAGGTTACGGTTATGTTATGTTTAGGTTCGATTATATACGATTTTTTACATTTTATCACCCGGAAGTTAGGGTTCGCAAATTAGTTTTTTTGGGGGTTTGGGTATTAAAATGTAAAAATCTTATGTAACCGAACCTAACTGAACCGCACCAAACCTAACTTAACATAACTACAAACTAACCTTAACCTAACCATAACTCAACCTAACTTAACCAACATAACATAACTTCAAAGACATTTTGCGAGGTAAATAATGGTAAGCACCGCCTAAAACCTTCACAGATGTGTTGATTACACTATGTATAGTATGTAAGACTTCATGTATATAATAAAGAGGTGGAGCAGTAGTTGTAAAGAAATACCTCTTATTTTTATATATGTCTAATCTGTAGCGCCTATAGGGTTTCCCTGGTTAGGTTAGATTTGGGTAAAACTTTACTTTTACATCCAGCCAAAAAACCTTATATTCCCACATGTCCTCATGTTTATTGGGAGAAGATGGGGAATGGGGATATCTTATTAACTATTTATTTGGGACGGTAATGAGTGTCAGAATCATTTGTGTATATCAATGTAGAGTAGAGTTTCCCCTTAACCAAAATAAACTTTGGTGATATCTTATTTAACTATGCATATGCTACGGTTATACATATTTTTGCAAACATTTATGCAGAATTTTTGTACCATTTAATCTCTTTCACGTACAAGTAAATTGTTTTCTTGGGAGTATATATCAAAATTCCAAGAAAATAAATAATCCGGTTAGAGGCTGCTGTTATATCTCCTTCGTTTCTGGTATTCATCACCATTATTATACAATTTTAAGCCTACAGTAGTATTTCTGAAACATTTTTCTACCACTTAATATCTTTCTCGTATATATACAGTTTTTATTGGAGGTATATATTAATAATAGATTCCGAGAAAAGGCTGCTGTTATATATCTCCTTTGTTTTTGATATTCATCACCACTATTATACAATTCTGTGCCTACAGTAACATTTCTCTACCGCTTACTATCTTCCTCGTATATATACACTGTTTTATTGGAGGTATATATCAATATTAACTTCTGAGAAGAGGCTGGCTCAGGCTGGTGCAATAAACCCGCGAACGAGTGTCGTCTGCTATAACCCACCTCCCAAATCAGATTCGACGGATTCAGGAATCTGTTACAGATCACGGGTTAAGATGGTAAAGGCCTCTTCTATTTGCGTGAATCCGTTTCAGATCACTGAATCTGGGTGGGGCTTGGCCGCTCTGGGCGGGGCTTAGCCGCGAAATCGTGTTCTATTTACCATCTTAACCCGTGATCTGTAACAGATTCCTGAATCCGTCGAATCTGATTTGGGAGGTGGGTTATAGCAGACGACACTCGTTCGCGGGTTTTTTGCACCAGCCTGAGCCAGCCTCTTCTCAGAAGTTAATATTGATATATACCTCTAATAAAACAGTGTATATATACGAGGAAGATAGTAAGCGGTAGAGAAATGTTGTAGAAATATTACTGTAGGCACAGAATTGTATAATAGTGGTGATGAATATCAAAAACAAAGGAGATATATAACAGCAGCCTCTTCTCGGAATCTATTATTAATATATACCTCCAATAAAAACAGTGTATATATACGAGAAAGATATTAAGTGGTAGAAAAATGTTTCAGAAATACTACTGTAGGCTTAAAATTATATAATAATGGTGATGAATACCAGAAATAAAGGAGATATAACAGCAGCCTCTAACCGGGTTATTTATTTTCTTTGAATTTTGATATATACTCCCAAGAAAACAACTTACTTGTACGTGAAAGAGATTAAATGGTACAAAAATTCTGCATAAATGTTAGTGTAGGTACAAAAATATGTATAACCGTAGCATATGAATAGTTAAATAAGATATCCCCAAAGTTTATTTTGGTTAAGGGGAAGCTCTACTCTACATTGATATACACAAATGATTCTGACACTCATTACCGTCCCAAATAAATAGTTAATACGATATCCCCATTCCCCACCTTCTCCCAATAAACATGAGGACATGTGGGAATGTAAGGTTTTTTGGCTGGATGTAAAAGTTAAGTTTTACCCAAATCTAACCTAACCAGGGAAAGCCTATCGGCGCTACAGATTAGACATATATAAAAATAAGGGGTATTTCTTTACAACTACTGCTCCACCTCTTTATTATATATATGAAGTCTTACATACTATACATAGTGTAATCAACACATCTGTGAAGGTTTTAGGGGGTGCTTACCATTATTATCCTCGCAAAACGTCTTTGAAATTTTGTTATGTTGGTTAAGTTAGGTTAAGTTATGGTTAGGTTAAGGTTGTTAGGTTAGTTTGCGGTTATGTTAAGTTAGGTTTGGTGCGGTTCAGTTAGGTTCGGTTACATAACATTTTTACATTTTAATAACCAAACCCCCCAAAAAACTATTTTGCGAACCCTAACTTCCGGGTGATAAAATGTAAAAAATCTTATATAATCGAACCTAACTGAATCTAACCATAACATAACCCGTAACCTAACAACTTTAACATAACCATAACTTGACATAACCTAACCAACCTAACATAACCTATTATAATTTCAAAAAGGTTTTGCGAGGTAAATAATGGTGAGCACCGCCAGAAACCTTCACAGATATGTTGAGTACACTATGTATAGTATATTTATAATAAAGAGGTGGAGCATTGTAATTGTAATGTGAGGGGGGAAAAATGTGCCAGGCAACAAAGGCCATATGGCACTATTGGGAAAGAGGTGGAGCAGTAACCTTGAGGTTCATCAGACTTGAATCTACTTTTCAAAAATCTAATGGTGTTTTCAATAACACATTTAGTTATATAAAGATTTTTTATTGTACAATAAGCAGGTTGGTGATAATTAGGGATGCCGCTGTCACCCTAAATGCATCAGGAAATGAAAGTTGTAACTCTCAACACTTCCTCGGAGAAGTGACTAGTGTGACGGCTGGGCAGCGACTGGCCTCTCATTGTTATTGTTTTGATCCAGCGAATCCAAAACAGATTCTGCTGTTCTATTTGCACCCAATTAATCCAAAACGGATTCGGATTCGGAGCAGAATCCGGAGTAGATTATTGAGAACAAATAGAAGAGGCCTTAAATAGAACACGATTTCGCGGCTAAGCCCCGCCCAGAGCGGCCAAGCCCCACCCAGATTCAGTGATCTGAAACGGATTCACGCAAATAGAAGAGGCCTTTAGTGTTAGTTCAGGGGAGAGTTGGCAACTGAGGAGCTGTGTTGTGGCAGTGAGGAGATGTGGGTGGTCTATCTGGTTCTACCTTCCTCCCTGACAGGACGTGGTCGTTCTCTCTCTCCCTCGGTCCTCGGTGTTCACGCCGCCCTGGTGGTGACTATCAGGTTTGGGGTGGTTGTCCTTTGTTAGGTTTAGGAGGAAACGTCTCCATTTGGTAGATACTTGAATTTCATGTTCTACTTGTGTGTGGTATTAATATATTGGGATAATGTGTTATATTTGTTTGGCTTGCTACCTGTTGTGAAGTTTATCTATAACTGCAATTGTTGCTGCGCTGTGCTGAAACTGATAACATAGAGGCGCAGGCCAGTCGGTGACAATGGTGACAATATATATATATATATATATATATATATATATATATATATATATATATATATATATATATATATATATATATATTGTTACGGTCACACCGTAACGGACACGGTTCTTATGCCCTAGTGCCGGGTGTCCACTTATGAACAACCCAGTCACAACCACGTTACGGGCGTGTACGAACTGTAGTGCTGATGTTTATACGTCCTTTTAACCCACCAAAGGACAAGGAAAGTCGACTATCCCGTAGGACTAGTCACTCCGAGGGCCACACGCCGGTGGCTGGACAATAGGCTTTAAACAAGAAGTGCCTGGTTAAGGAACCTATGCACTCTTAGCCCCCAAACACAGTACCTACAGCCACCCCGTTAACGTTAAGAGGTCGCCAGTTCTTTTAACCCTCCAAAGAACAAGGAATCTCCCAGTAGTAACCACCTTCTCCTCCTTACATTCTAAAGAGACTTACAGTGAGCACGAGATTACAGTGCCTAGACAAGGAGCTATCGCTCCAACCAGAATACCGCCCACAAGGTGTCTTTCCACCCACTTCTGGTTGAATAATAACTCCTCTCGACTCTAATAACACCCTGCAAAGTAGCCTCCCACGAGGGGACTCCGTACAGTGCGTTATATGAGTCGTAATTAATTAACACTAAGACGGGATTACTCCTCGTCTGTGTTATCGCACAAGAGGCCCCAGATGATAGGCTCTCTCTCTTCCCTCAATGAGGACAACGAAGACAATGCCGAAAAAAAAAAACAACGCCGACAAAGCAGACAACGCAGACAACGCCGACAAACGCAGACAACGCCGACAAAACGCAGACAACGCCGAAACTACTTCCCCGAGACTGAACAGTCTGACAAAATTCTAGGTGGAGTTCACCGCTAGCTAGGTGTTAATGATACTGTCACCACACTCGTCTCAGTGCTCTGGCTTGTAACCGTTTCCTCTACAGACAGGGCCCTGCTGTCTAGCTACACAAATATACCCCTTATCTAATAGGCCAATCAGATAACCCACTCCCTTAAATATGAGGAGGTTACAGACAAAATAATGCCAATTTGTGGGGAGCTCAGAGCGCGAGGTGTTCTTGGTGACGGCTAGCGACTAATTGAATCTCTCACGGCATCTCAGCTCCCAGCTGCCCAGGCAGAGATGCCAAATCGCACCACCGGCGCGCCGTGTTTCTCACACACCGCGCCGCATCGACAAACATAGCCTAATCAGAGGCTTTCTTTCACAAAATCACTACAGGCCATGGAGACGACGCAGGACAACAACAAACATACGAGAAGAAGCAGAAAGGAATTGTCTACAAGATAGGATACCTTGCAACACAAAGAAGAAAGAAGGAAAGTTAGGAAAATTAGGAGAACGAAGAGAAGATAAAACATTTAACAAGCCTCGCCTTAATACGCGCTGGCAACTCATCTCTCTCCCTCTGTCCTCACGCCCGGCTACGTGACCCCACGCCACGCAATCTCCAACCAGCCGCGTGGGTCCCGCAACACCAAAGGCATAACACACAGACATGTCACGTAGACACGTCTCCAACACTTCCCGTTCTTTCTCGCCACCTACTCTGCCTCCCCACTAACACAAAGAATGTAACTCTCTTCCATGCCCAGCCGCACCCAGCTGACACAAAGCACACTCCCACGCACGTGGAAAGCACACACTATCCACAACACACCGCATGCCTCTCCACTCCTTCTCCTCAGAGAAACTTCAATCTACGTCCACGGGGCCGGACTAACCTCTCCAGTCTACTGTCACTAGCCTAGCCCGTACCGAGTGTCATAGCCTCAGCGTGGCCTTCTTCCTTACCAGCCCCTTAACATTCTTTCTTCTCCCTCTCAGGAAATCTTCATTCCTCTGTGGGGCTTGACTCTCGTCTTCCCCAGCCGATACAAGTGTGACGGGCGGGGCCCGCAACAATATATATATATATATATATATATATATATATATATATATATATATATATATATATATATATATATATATATATAAATAAATATATATATATATATAAATAAATAAATATATATATATATATATATATATATATATATAAATAAATATATATAAAAATAAATATATATATAAATAAATAAATATATATATATATATATATATATATATATATATATATATATATCTATCTATCTATCTATCTATCTATATATATATATATATATATATATATATATATATATATATATATATATATATATATATCGTGTGTGTGTGTGTGTGTGTGTGTGTGTGTGTGTGTGTGTGTGTGTGTGTGTGTGTGTGTGTTGTCACGAAGTGACTTAAGACATTAATGGAGTCATGGTTATTTTTGTGTGTATGCCAGCGTTTTTGATGTGTGATGTGTGGAGCAGGGGTTGAGTGAGGTGAAGGGGGGGAAGCGGCTTAAGAGAAAGTGACCGCGGAGGTGACCTTTTTCGACCTTTCATGGCCCGGACCCCCTCTTGTAGAGGAAAAAGGTGTTGCATGGCATGGTTACATATTTGTTGTTAATTTTGTTAGGTTAAGCTTAGTTTCATAAATATACTGTTAAATTGTTGTGTAATAGTGGAAGAAGAAGATGTGGAGGTGGTAAATGCAATAAAAACTCTCGTGGGTCTTTTGTGGCGCATTGGAGAGTTGGGAAACTATATATTTCCATTATTAATTTTCATTTTGGGAACTGCTATTTTAATTTAAGGTTATTATATTTTTATTGTAATTTTAAGGATAGTTTATATAGCGTTACAACCCGTTCTATACTTTTTAGCTCTAACATTGTTGTTAAGAGAGCGAGCGTGTTGTAATTTCGGCTATATATTTGTATTTTCATCTGCTATGTTTTAATGTAAAGATAATGTTGCGTTAGATAAGTTAAAGAGTAGTTTCTTTTGTATAGGGTTTATTTCACACCACGGGGCATGGGGAAGCGTGGCGTGGGTCGCGTCCCCCTATATAAGGCCGGGTGACCCAGCGCCGACACAGTATAGTTCAGGTCACCGCGCAGAGGGTACAGGTTGTGTCGGAGCGGTGTCGGAGGTATGGCGTGAGTATTGTGCGTTTTAATTGGAGATTGAGAGTGAAGCCGGTGTTGTGTGTTTTTACCGTTTACTTTTCTTCTTACGTTACTGGGTTTTGATGTGGGTATTTGTTTGGGGTTGCTTCGCGCATTTTTAATTACCCATCATCTATTTTTCTTCCCTTGTTTGAGTGGGGGATTGTTTTAGTAACGTAAGGGAGTGAAATAAGTTTGGGTATTTGAGTATTTTTACTCTGGCTCGTCTCTCTCTCTCTCCAATTATAATATTTATTTATTTGTGTGTGTTTGTTTTTGTGTTTGGTTTTTGTGTTGGGTTTTTGTGTTGGGTTTTTGTGTTGGGTTTTTGTGTTTGTGTTGGTGTTTATATTTCCCGACCCGTGTCTCAATCAATTAACTTAGGTGTTTGGTGTTTATGTGTTTGGTGTTTATTTGTTTGGTGTTTATTTGTTTTGTGTTTGTGTTATTGTGGTTTATTGTAGAATACTCGTGATCTTGTGTATTTTTGTATTTGTTTCTCTTTTAATTAATTACTTACAATGTAATTAACTACCCTTCTGGTAGACAGATCATCTTTTGAATTAAATTTCCGTTGTGTATATAAATATTAACTTGTAAATAAATCTAGTGTAGTTTGTTTACTTGTTTTTTTTTTAACTTTATTTCTGAAACCCCCCTTTTGAACCTGGTAATTAAGTTTCCTCCTCATTCATTTTAAATTCATTTGCCTTTAAAGTGTAACGTCAAGAACGAGAGGAGAAGGAAAAGTTTGTTGTTGGAGGGGGGGCATGACAGTGTGTGTGTGTGTGTGTGTGTGTGTGTGTGTGTGTGTGTGTGTGTGTGTGTGTGTGTGTGTGTGTGTGTGTGTGTGTGTGTGTGTTATTATAAAAGGTTTAATTTTAATTTAACTTTATAGTTGCAGCCGGTTAGGCTGAAAATCTACAGACAAATTTACACACAGACAAATTTTACACAAGTATCCCATAAATTTTTCCCCCCCTTTTCTATGCTACTCAGGGTGACAGGCCACCCTTTTGGCTGCTGTAAGGCGCCGACAACCGCTGTTTTAACAGCGGCCCGAACAGTGATAAGGGTCACTGCCGTATATTTTTATTTATGGGAGATTTGTTTTCTCCCCCCTGAAAGCGGGTCACAAACCCCGTCTGAGATCAGGTACCTCATTACTGTTTGGTGAACAGGGACCACACACTTATAAGAGACTTGGTCCATATGTCTCCTACCCGGCGCGGGGATCGAGCCCGCGACCTCTCGCTTGTGAGGCGAGCGTCCTAACCACTAGACCACCTGGTGTGTGTGTGTGTGTGGGTGCGTGCGTGCGTGCGTGCGTGCGTGCGTGCGTGTGTGTGTGTGTGTGTGTGTGTGTGTGTGTGTGTGTGTGTGTGTGTGTGTGTGTGTGTGTGTGTACAAAATACATATTTGGGGAGGCGGTGGTCTAGTGGCTGGCGGTTGGGCATACCAGCTCACGGTCCCGAGTTCGAGCCCCGGCACGGGCATGCCACTTTTCTATGGTAATACAACCGAGTGGCCTAAGATCACCCACATGCTGCCATAACACTATTCTCGACGGGACTGCAAAGTTATACGCGCGAGGAGCTTTCGCTGGCAGCATGAAGCTCTATAAGAAACGAGGAGTCACTGAAAAAATCTAACCCGCGCTACTAACGGGCGGAGGTCTTCATTGATCCTACCGGTACCACGGGTAAAGGATAAAACATAAACACATAGTCAGAAACCTAATAGAAGAAAAAACTTACTCACGTATCTTGTATTACTCAGCTTCTTAATTTTCAATATAATATTGTACGTTATAAAGTTGTTTTAGGATTGCATGATGGTCTCTTTTGAATGGAACACATATATTTTTTTGGCAAAACAATAAACTTAACTTGTTATTGAAACTGTTAATTCTAAATATTTCATTGGAAACAAACTTCTCTGATCATGAATTTTATTTTTTATTTTAGCGCTTGATAAAATCCGTGGAAACAACAAAGCGAGAATCATGCTGGCAGCGCGACGTGTTTGGTGTGGCCGGGCATGGTCAGCGGCTCTAGTGGGTGGCTCTCGCCGACCCACTCTACACCTGCCTTCAAGGTAAGACATTTGTTTTGAGTTCTAATAAATATGCATAATTCAATTGCATTTAGAGCTTTCAGCTGAAAAGACGCATATATATGTAACATTTCCAGCATCTATTACGATTCTTTATCTATTGACTTATTTCCTTTATTCTATTGTATTTGTACATTACAATGATGTTTTAACCACATAAATATGAATGATATCAGAAAATGGATATGTATCTTTACAGTGTGGTCAACAAAGCCTCTTACACGATGTTCATGGGTAACAGGACTGCAAGATACAAGGGAAAGGCAATGAATGGCTCTGCTTATTCACAGTCAACCGCTGGAGCCACTATTCTTACTGCTACTCCCCAAACAGACTCTAAGATGCTTAAGGTTAGTGACATTGGTAAAATGTCTTTTTAAACAACTTATTAAATGAGAGTTATGAACAAACATTATGATTTTACATACCAAATTTTGTTGATACAGTCTATATTCAAAATACAGGTACAATGGGAGGGAGGACGTGACGACACATACCCCTACCTCTGGCTGCGAGATAATTGCCAATGTAGTGCCTGCTTTCATCCAATATCTCAGTCACGCCGCGTTATGCTGAAAGATCTGTGCCCTTCTCTTGATTGTACTGCAGTAAAGGTCAGTCAATAAAATAAAAGTTTAACTTTGGAAATGTGAACATTATTTATATACAGAGATCGAGTGCATATACATATACGTATTTATATACACACACACACACACACACACACACACACACACACACACACACACACACACACACACACACACACACACACACACATATATATATATATATATATATATATATATATATATATATATATATATATATATATATATATATATATATATATATATATATATATGTATATATATATATATATATATATATATATATATATATATATATATATATATATATGTATTATGTATATATATATATATATATATATATATATATATATATATATATATATATATATATATATATATATATATATATATGTATTATGTATATATATATATATGTATTATGTATATATATATATATATATATATATATATATATATATATATATATATATATATATATATGTATTATGTATATATATATATATATATATATATATATATATATATATATATATATATATATATATATATATATATATATATATATATATAAATATATACATAATATATATATATATATATATATATATATATATATATATATATATATATATATATATATATATGTATTATGTCTATATATATATATATATATATATATATATATATATATATATATATATATATAT
>JAXIVD010002252.1:7500-17500 GCA_036785275.1 Cancer borealis | reverse complement strand
TATATATATATTATATATATATATATATATATATATATATATATATATAATGTGTATATAATATGTATATAATATGTATATATATATATATATATATATATATATATATATATATATATATATATATATAATATATATATATATATATATATATATATATATATATATATATATATATATATAATATATATATATATATATATATATATATATATATATATATATATATATATATATATATATATATATATATATATATAGACTATACCATACTTGACTGGACACTCGCGACAATCGCTGACAGACGATATTACATTTCGGTCCTATAGATTCCGCTGCTATGAGTGATGACAGATAATACTTCATATATCAGTTCATATTCTACTTAGGACATTGTATGTTATGTCTTTACAATCAGTAATGATTGCTGAACCATGGCTGAACATAAAAAATGATTTTACAACTTTTGCAAATAGGAAATTAACATAAAGATTACAAGTTTGAGTGAAAAATCGTGTGGGAGTTGTGTATAAAGCATATTTTTTATAGCAAAAAAATCTGGCAAATTCGCAATAATTTCTGAAATAAAACATCACATATTGTGAAATAACCATTCCTGAATATGATTTGATTGTGATCAAATGTCATGTAATCGTTATATCGGCTTGGGAATGAATTTTTCATAACAATTCGTGGCGCGAAAGGCAAAAGGCGAAAGAGGTCACAAGAAGAAGAAGAAGAAGAAGAAGACCAAAACAATCCTTTACAAAGGTTAACAACATAAATAGTTCAATTCATTGGTCCCATGACGCTATTATAAGTCTCATGGAAAATGTTCATGAGTAGAAGAAGAAGAGAAGTGCTTCCTCCATAACGGTTTGTGTTGTTGTTATGATCAGCTGATTCCACAAGGTTAGTTCTTCTACGTGTGTGACCAGACTGGTAGTCGTATCGCTGTAAATCCAGAAAAAACGGAAGCCAGGCTAGCGTTAGCAAAACTTAGTGTGACCGTAGCTTCATCAGCTTCTATTGTATACTCTGAATTATGCTTGAAATAAGATTTGAAACTATTTCCAAATATTTTGTTTGTTTTCTACGTTTTCACTGAGCATGGCAGGATAAAAGGAAAAGTACGTACGCCGGGAAAGTGATGTATGGTGATAAGATCATTGGAAAGAACATTGCTAGATAGAAGAGGAGGAGGAGGCAATGAAACCAACAAGCTGACTAGAGACCATCACCAATAAGGAATTACAATGGAGTTATTTTACACAGTCTCTGAGAAACGCTCTCTCGATGACACTCAGCAAACATCGTAAGTTGATTAGGAATGTTAATTTTTTTCTTCTTGATGTTATTTATGGGTATATGAAAGTATGAGTGAAGTATGAGTATGAGTGAATTGATTACTAGTGACTTAGGGTATTGTGTTCAAGTTTTGGTTATATTTTACAATTACTCTCAACACTAAGGTGTTGTGTATCCTGCCATGCTCAGTGAAAACGTAGAAAACAAACAGAATATTTGGAAATAGTTTCAAATCTTATTTCAAGCATGCATGTATGTATGCGTTTTCAGTTTAAAATTTCAATATTCCTGGAAATTATTGCAAATATGGTGTTTTTATTGGTGTCTTAGGATTTAATAATTGTCGCCCACCGATGACGTATGTTGACTAATTTGTTTTTGTTGCTCATAAACATATACTTCACATCACTCTGAGTTGTTTGCTTTTTGTTTGAGGTTTCTATGATGATTTTAGGTATTTTATTCAAATAAAACAAACAAAAAATCGCCTCAGGACACATTTACGAAAGACCCGATTTCGAGTGCACAGTCACGTATGGTGTATTCTATGGTATTGCATATTAATATAAACTACATGGGCTATGCATGTAAGTGTTTTCAGATTGAAATTCCAATATTCCTGGAAATTATTGCAAATTTGGTGTTTTTATTGGTGTCAGGATTTAATAATTGTCGCCCACCGATGACGTATATTGACTAATTTGTTTTTGTTGCTCATAAACATATTCTTCACATCACTCTGATCCCCCCATGGGATCTACCTTGTCGTGGTGGGGGGGCTTGTGTGTCCGTCAGGACCAACAAGATGATCCCGACCGTAGGCTGGTGTGGGTCACCGGTGCCGCCCGCCAGGGGGATCGCCCGTTGTGGGCCGTCCTGTGTTGGCTGGAGGATGCCTGGGCCGGTAGGCATCGAGGCCGAGGACTTTGCTCGCCGCTGAGGGGCAAACTTTCGGTGCCACAAGGGCTGTCTTTTAAACCGGGTAGCCCTGTGGGGGACGAGGTACCCCGTCCCCGGCGGCAGCGCTCGGCCCCTTTTGCCAATCCGGTAGGCGGTTTACCCGTGACCCCCGATGCCATGATCATTAAAACAATAGTATATGGATAAATCAAACTTAAAAAGTCCCCCTCGAGTGGTATCTGACCAGTCCCTCGAGGCCTCTGCTGCTGGTCGCATCCTACCTGACACCTCTGCTTGCCCAATGGACCTGGTCTCGACCTCTCTACCTGTTCCTCAGACCATTCCACCTTCTACTCTCCCTTGTACCCCTACCCCCTCCACAACTTTTCCATCCTATGCCCCACCTCCAACATCTTCTCTCTCTCCTACTACCACCACCCCACCCCCCACAGGGTTCGGTCTTCATTACTCCTCATCCTCCTCTACCACTACCACAGCCTTTATTCGCACCCCTGTAGTCTCCTCACTTCACCTACCCCCTGCTCCTCCTTCTACCGTCCCTATTTCCAGCACCCCTTCTACCACCTCTCTTCCCTCCCATACGTCTACCGCTCTCCCGACTCTCTCTTCCACTCCTACCACCCCTTCAGCCTCCCTCCCCGTCACATCTACATCTTCCTATATTACTACCTTAGCCCCTTATGTTCCCTCTTCATCAAAGAAGGCTACGGCAGAGCCCCGGACTGGCTCCTCTCGTGGCGTGTCTCACCCTTCTGCCTATGACCTCTTCTTCGACCCTGCCCGCTGGGATCGTTTTTTCATTATCCCCCCCTCCGCTCCCTTTGCTGAGAATACCCTCCTATTTCAACGTTGCCTACAGGAACAAGTAGGCAAGGTTCATTTCCAAACCCGACCTGACCGTTCACGCCTGGTACGCGTGGAGTCTGAGGCTCAGTCTCAGGCCATGGCCAACTTATTGGCTCCATCCGGTACCCGCATCCGTGCAACCCCTGACGACCGTCTCAACACATGCACTGGCACTGTCGTAATTTCACCACAAGACTGCCCAATAGACGACAAGGTATGGTCAGACTGTCACACTGACCTATTAGATCTACTCAGCGAGTACGACGCTGTAACCGTTCGCTGCTACACCTTGTCCCCCCGAGGCCGCCAGAGAAACCCCGCCAATGTTGCACGGATATCCTTTAAACGCCACGATCTCCCTACCCATGTCTACGTTGGGGACGTCATGCTCCCAGTCCGGCCTTACGTTCCTCCACCTCGCCAGTGCCGAAACTGTTGGCGTTTTGGTCATCCAGAAAAACACTGCCGCTCCGCTCTCCGCTGCCCTTTGTGTGGCCTTACCCATACCCGCGATCAATGCCACAACATTACCCACCGCTGCTGCAATTGTGGCGGCCCCCATAATGTTCACTACCGCGGCTGCCCAACTTACAAGTTTGAGGCTGAAGTCGCTGGTATTCGCTTCCGTGACGGTCTCACATTACGTGAGGCTCGTCAGAAAGCCCGTCGCCTAGGCTTCACCCCTTCTCACCATGTTGCTGCCTCCGCCTCTTCCTCTCACCTTCCAGCCACGTCCTCTTCTTCCCGCCCCGATCCTCGGCCTTCCACCCATCCCTCTCCTCTACCTCCTTCCTCCTCCCTCTCTCCCTCCTACCCTCCATCCTCCATCTCCTGCTCTAATTCTTTTGCTGTCCTTGATCCTGATACTCCTACCTCCATCACTGTCTGTACCTCTACCCCTCCCTCTCCACGCCCTCAGCGCTCCCACTCCAACAAACGACAACACCACTCTGAAACTTTGGTCTCCTCTCCCCCACCACCCCCCCTCTCCAGCTCCCGCCTTGATCTCTTCACCCCCTCTCCACCTTGCTAAAAAGACTCGCCCTGCACCTTCCTCGCCCGCTCCTTCCGAGGGTGATAACCTCGATGCCATCATCGAGTACATAAAGAACACGACTCCATTGTCCTCTCCTCCTCCTTCCTCATCTCCTCCCCCGGCTCCTATCCAGGTCGTGGCCTCTATTCACACCCCCCCCAAGCACCTTCCTCCTACCCCGACTCCACCTTCTCCACCTTCTCCCTCTGCTGTCTTCCATCCTCAACCCCTCCTCCAGCCCACCTCCCCCCCATCTGCACCCGGCGCTCCGCCATCTCCCCCTTCACCGCTTTACTCTCCCCTCCCCTCCTCGTCTTACCCCGCCTGTTCTTCGGTGCAGCCCTCTTCGTCTGCCCCTTCCCCACCTTCCTCTGCTACCCGATCTATCCTCTCTCTTCCCCTACCACCTGGCTACTCCCGCACCGATCTCCTCTCTCAATCTCCCCCCTCTCCCCATATCTCATCCGCTCCTGACCCCCTTCCTTCTTCCTTACCTCTTATGGATATGGACCCCGGTCCTTTACTCCCTGAGAACGCTCCTCCCTCACCTTCACCCATCCCGAGTCTTATCCCCTACTGATCATGTCTGTTCTTCAGTGGAATATTCGTGGTTTTCGTGCCCATCGACAGGATCTTCGCCAACTCATTTCCTCTTATGCCCCCATGGTCCTCTGTCTTCAGGAAACCTTCCTTACTAGCCCGCCCACCCCTATTCCTCAGTACCGCTTTTTTTCCTCCCCACACTCTATCTCTTCTTCTGCTATCCTTCTTCACCAGTCTGTTGCTTCTACCCCTCTTCCTATCCCTACTACACTTCCCTGTACAGCCCTTCGTATCTACCTCCGCCGTTGGATGTCTCTCGTTTCCCTTTACCTTTCCCCCTTCCCAGCCTCTTGGTCTTGATGCCCTCCGCTCCCTTTTCTCTAACCTCCCTTCCCCCCTCCTTGTGGTTGGTGATTTTAATTGTCGCCACACCCTTTGGGGGGATTCTGTGGTCACCTCTCGTGGCCGCTCTCTCGACCATCTCCTTAAAGACTTTGACCTTACTATCCTTAATACTGCCGCCCCCACACACTTTGATCTCCGCACCCAGACTTTTTCCTGCCTCGACCTCGCCCTCTGTTCCCCTGACCTACTACTAGATCTCCACTGGTCGGTTCTTGACCACAATCCCTGTAGTGATCATTTCCCAGTTCTTCTTTCTCCTACTTCCTACATCCCTCTTCCCAGATCCCCTCGCTGGTGCTTTGGTAGAGCAGACTGGCGTGCTTTTGCCTCACTGTCTGCTCTTCGCCTCTCCTCTTCTGATTTTTCCTCCTCTTCTGATATGTTGATCTACTTTATCACGTCTGTTCTCGCTGCTGCTTTTGTCTCCATCCCCCGGACTTCCCGCCCCTTTGCCTCCAAATGTGTTCCATGGTGGAACCCTGCCTGCACTACTGCCTTTCGCTTGAAACGGGCGGCCTGGAGTAGTTACTGATGTTAACGGGACACTCCCGGCCAGCTCCCGGCCTTTGTTAACTTTAAACGTGCCTCGGCTAGGTTCCGCCGGACCACTAGATTGGCTCAGTCCAACAGTTGGCGTGCTTATGTGTCTACCTTGACTTCCTCTACCCACATTGTTTCAATCTGGCGCCGTATTCATAAATTATCAGGTAAACACCCACCTTCCTATGCTCCTGTACTTCGCCTCCACCAAGGTGATATTGCTGAACCCCTCCAGGTTGCCACAGAACTGGGCTCATTTTTTAGCAGCGTCAGCAGTGGTTCCCATCTTCCTCCTGAGTTTGCTGCCCTTAAGGCGACACGTGAGCACACCCCTATTACCTTCACATTTTCTTCTAATACTTCATATAACACCCCCTTCTCCTCCCCTGAACTTACCTCTGCCTTGAAGTGCTGTCGTAACACCTCTGCGGGTCCTGATGGTGTTCACTATCAGATGCTCCGCCACCTTCCTACTGTCTCCCTGACCTTCTTACTTACCCTTTATAATCGCATTTGGCTAACCGGGGACTTCCCACCCCAGTGGCGCGATGCACTTATACTCCCTTTTCTTAAGCCTAACAAGTCTGGTACTCTTCCCCAGGATTATAGACCCATTGCTCTGACTAGCTGTGTCTGCAAGCTCCTTGAGCGCATGATCAATCTCCGATTGATGTGGTACCTCGAGTCAAAGAACCTTCTCTCCCCCACTCAGTTTGGCTTTCGACGTGCCCGTGGTACAGCGGAACCTCTCGCCCGCTTACAAACATATATTACTTCTGCTTTTGCCCGACGAGAATCTGTCTTAGCTGTTTTCTTTGATCTTGAGAAAGCTTATGACACCACTTGGCGCCATCACATCCTTCACCAGCTGTCCTGTGTCGGTGTCTCTGGCAACATGGGGGTTTTCCTCCATAACTTTCTGCGAAACCGTTCCTTCCGCGTTAGGGTTGCTTCCTCTTGCTCCCCCTCCTTCTGTCAGTACGAGGGTGTGTCCCAGGGCTCGGTCCTGAGTACTACCCTCTTCCTCCTGGCCATTGACGGCATCGTTTCTACCCTCCCGCCTGGTGTCAGGTCCTCTCTTTATGTAGACGATTTCGCCATTTATGCCTCGAGCAGCTCCTCCTCCCTTCTCCATCGCCTTCTTCAATCTGCTGTTACTGTCACCTCCTCATGGGCCACCGACCATGGCTTCCACTTCTCCCCTACAAAGTCTTTCTCTATCTACTTTTCACGGTCCCGTACTGCTTGTCCTCCTCCCCTTCTTCTTTATGGCACCCCTCTTGAATATCGCACATCGGGCAAGTTTCTTGGTCTTATCTTCGACTCTCGCCTTACTTGGCGCCAGCATGTCCTCTCTCTCAAGGATACCGTCTTTCGCTGTCTCCGTCTTCTACAAACCCTCTCCCATGTGTCTTGGGATGCTGACCGCAAGACTCTGCTTTCGCTGCATACTGTACTGGTCCTTTCTGTCCTTGATTATGGCTGCCATGTTTATTCTTCCGCCTCCCCCTCCGTCCTCAGCCTCCTTGACCCTGTTCATCACCTTGGTCTTCGCCTCGCTCTTGGAGCTTTCCGATCCTCCCCTGTGGAGAGCTTATACACTGAAGCCGGCCTCCCTTCTCTTCCCCGTCGCCGGGCCCTCCTTTCCCTCCGTTGTTATGCACGTTCCCTTCAATTTTCCTCCTCCGCTTTGCGTATCCCTCCTTCTCTCTCTGCAACCTTTGCCACTCGGCCTCGCTTACCTGTTCCCTTCTCCATCCGTATGCGTGCCCTTCTGTCCCATCCTTCTTCCCCCTCCCTTAATCCGCTCCCATTCTCTGTTTCCTCTACTCCCCCCTGGCTCTCCCCTCACCTCTCCTTTTGCTCCTCTGTCTTCCCTATCTCCCCGAAATCTAATACCCCTTCCTGTGTCTTACGCTCCCATTTCTCGGCTCATCTTCCTACTCATTCTGGTAGCATACACGTTTATACTGATGGCTCGAAGTCTTCTACTGGCTCGGGCTGTGCTGTCCTGTTTCCTGATACTTATTTCCAATACCGCCTCCCTCTTGAGGTCAGTGTTCTTACTACTGAGCTGTTCGCGATTCTTTTTGCCCTCCGCCGCATCTTCCGCCTCACCACTTCTTCTTATACTATTTTTACCGACTCTCGGTCGTCCCTCCCCCTTTTATCTTCCTTTTCCTCTTCACACCCTCTTGTCCGCGACATCCAGGACTGGTTATTTCGCCTTTCTGTCCGTCACAAAATAGTTCGTTTTTGCTGGGTCCCCAGTCATGTTGGAATCCCTGGTAACGATACTGTTGACTCTTTGGCACATGACGCCCTCACCCTTCCTACCTTTTGCACTTCCTCCCTTCCTGTTTTTGATTACTTCCCAGTTTTCCGGACTTTCCTTTATACCCGCTGGCAATCTTTCTGGTCCACCCTTACCTCTAATAAACTCCACGCTGTCAAGCCCTCTGTTTCCCCTTGGTCCCACCCATCTCATCCTACTAGACGCTGGGAGACTGCCCTGGCCCGCTTACGAATTGGCCACACCAGACTCACCCATTCCTACCTGATGTCCCGTTCCCCTCCCCCCGTCTGCCCATCTTGTGGCGTCCTTTCCTCCCTTCCTCATCTCCTCCTCTCATGTCCCATCTTCGTAACCCCTCGTCTTGCAGCCTTCCCCCACCTTTCCTCCCTGTCCCGTGCCCCCCGTCTTGCTGACATCTTCGCTGAGTCCCCTTCCTTTTCACTCCCTGCCCTTATATCCTTTCTTCGTACTGCTAACGTCTTACATCTAATCTAACCCCTACCCAACCCTACCCCCCCACCTAGTCATACTACCCCAATAGTGCCATATGGCCTTTGTTGCCTGGCACATTTTTCCCCCCCACATTACAATTACAATCACATCACTCTGAGGTGTTTGCTTTTTGTTTGCGGTTTCTATGATGATTTTAAGTATTTTATTTAAATAAAACAAACAAAAAATCGCCTCAGGACACATTTGCGAAAGACCCGATTTCAAGTGCACAGTCACGTATGGTGTATTCTATGGTATTGCATATTAATATAGACTACATGGGCTATGCATGTGAGTATTTTCAGATTTAAATTCCAATATTCCTGGAAATTATTGCAAATTTTGTGTTTTTCTTGGTTTCTTAGGATTTAATAATTGTCGCCCACTGATGACGTACGTTGACTAATTTGTTTTTCTGACTCATAAACATATTCTCTACATCACTCTGAAGTGTTTGCTTTTTATCTGAGGTTCCTATCTTATTTCTAAGTATTTTATTTGATTTTTCTAAAAATCTGCTGTAGGACCGGTTTGCAAAAGGTCAGATTTCGAGGGTTCTGGGTCGTTTCGCGCCTTTTCCTGTTCGCACCTGAGTCGTTTCGCGCCTTTTTCCGTTTGCCCAGGGTCGTTTCGCGCCTAGTCCCGTTCGCCCCGGGTCGTTTCGCGCCCATTCCCGTTCGTCCCTGTTTGTGTGTCTCCTATTTCTGATCACCCCGGGTTGATTGGTATTGGTATTAATTGGTAAATAACAGCAATTAACTGATTATAATTGAATATAATTGACTATAAGAAAAGTTAAAAGTATTGAAAAGTTTGTAGAGCTGGTATTTCATTTTTATGCCAGTATTTTTTATAGATTTTCTCCTTGATTAAATAGTTTTTGTTGTTTTTTTCTCCTTGATTCAGTAGTATATCCAACTTATTTGTATTAAAAGGCGTCAGTAAAGAAAGAAAAGACAATACACTTTATATATTATATTAAACATAAGCACTACAAAGTTATCTTTACTGATAATTTATTCCATACATTTTTCCAATTGTCTTCAAGAAGTGGGCTGTGGTTATTTTCCTGACTGCGTATTTATCCCACACATCTTGAGAATGAACTGTTCAACGCCTGGCTGTCTGGGAAGGACTGTGGATGTGAGTGAGGAAATGATGTGAAATCAAAACTGCCTGAAAGATTATTTGCAGTCAGGTCAAGTGAGGTTATTGTTTTGAGGTCAGGTATGTTCGTGTGTGTGTGTGGGTTGGGTTTCCGCATACCAAGCAATTATTTGTCTGTCTGTCTTGTTCTGTCTCTTTATATATTTGTTGTATTTCTCTAACTTTTCCTGTCCGTCCATCTGTTCATCCGTATTAATGATGAGGATGATGATAATAATAATAATATTATTATTATTATTGTATAGACATCTTGACAGTTGTGGGTTGTGAAGAAAAAAAGAAAGAACATAAAGCTGACATCAGACATCACAGAACAACCAACGCTCTAGTGAATCATGTGGATGACAAAGGACACTTGCCTGATTGGAATAATGTGAAAACACTAATAAAAGGCAAAGATAAAAAGGAAAGAAAGGCGATCGAGGCACTATACATAGCTACAAATA